>JAJOOH010016992.1:0-26040 GCA_029582605.1 Solanum gracilifrons
CCCCCCCCCCCCCCCCCCCCCCCCCACAAAATTCATTCAAATTCAAGATCATTTACATCACTGCAGGAGCGATTTTTGTGATTTTGTATCCATCATGTATCTTCTAATTGCATATTTATCTCATTTTTATGAGCATTATATATCTACACATCTACACTTTCTTCTATTTTCATAGGGTTTTGATTCAAGAATTTGTTTATCCTTTTCAATGTCTGAAATTGATACTTCGAGGAGGGTTACTAGAGGTATACATTTATTTGACAAATTGTTGGATGAACTACCTTCTTTTCATTTGTGTATTACTCAACAACAAGCCAAAAATCCAAGCTCTATTGCTACAATGGAGAACGAAAGAAGAACAAAAAAGGTTAATGACCATATACCCTTAAATCTGCTTGAAGAAATCGAACATGCAAAATTAGTAAAGAGGATAAAAGGTTCCGAAGTGAAAACTAATTGAAAAAAGGAGAAAAGTCAACAATATTGATTCAAGTGGGTGCAGGAACAAGAGAAAAAGGAAATTGAGATTTGTATGCTTTATTTTTTTAGTTTAATGTCATTTACTTATCCATCTCAAGTGCTCAACACATGTATTGTGTGTCATTGTCATTATGGATTGTCCTTTTGTATTGAAATTGTCAGAAAATTTGATTTCGTATGTATATAGTTGTTAAAAAATGAGTACAAAGAAGAACATGAACAAAAAAGAGATTGAGGGTTCTTTGATTGTTAATTTTGTATATAGTAGAATACTTATATACATAGACATTTGTATTATTATATAACCACAAGTTGAACTGTTGATGCGTGAATACAATTATATTTGAATACATAAGTACTCTGTCAAATTTAAAAAGTTGATTAGGGAATTCAAGTATAGTTGGATACATCAATACTATATTGTTGGCCTTTTCAAAATTTTATTTAGAAGAATACTTATACAGTTTGATACCCACAAATTGTATCTTTTTTGCTCGTTTGTCTAATGTATCCATACTTATATACAATTTGATACCCACAAATTATATCTTTTTTGTTCGTTTGTCTAATGTATCCATATTTTTGCTTAACAACAGTGTTGAAATGTATCCATATTTATATACATAGATACTTGTATTGTTATATAAGCACAAGTTGAAATGTTGATTTGCGAATACGGTAATATCTAGATAGATAAGTATTATATCCAAGATAAAAAATTGATTTGGGAATACAAGTATAGTTGTATCCAACGTATTCATTTTGTGTTTAACAACAACGTATTCATTGTATTCTATATTGGTGTATTCATTTTTTGTTTAACAACTAGTGTATCTATTGCCATGTAGTTCACCTATTCAAAATCGAAATACTTAACCTTCATTCACAAATTCAACAATTTGCTTACATACAAAAACTTGAATTAACAAAAAAAAATTATTAATACCTTTACAACGTCAGAATAAGAAATATGGAGACAACAAGAAAATTGAGTATGATGTATCACAATTTTTGTTAAACTGATAAAGAATATGACCCGATATGTCTTTAAATAAGTAAGTTTTAGTTATAAAGTTAATTATGGGAAGTTACTCGTTGTATGGGCGTAATGTAAGGATAGTGGGTTATATTTAGAGTCAATTCCTTATTTAGTTTGTTGTACTTAAAGATATATTAATGTATATATAAATAAAATAAAAACTATACAAAAATACAGCAAAAAAGAGATATAAATTGTAGTCATTTATTGTAAATAACATACGTATAGCTATTGGTATTCATTAACCCTATAAATATAGTTATTTTTGTAAGTTGTCCCCCAAAATATATGGGGCCCTAAGCGATGACTTTAGTGGCCTAGGGGTTAAGACGGCCCTGAATTAATTCACATAAAACCTATTTTGCTCTCAAAAAACTCTACTTATCAATCCGAATCTCACACGTAGCCATTTAATCTGGTATTGGGCTTCTTCGCCAATAATGATCTAGGCCATTCATAACAGAAATCGGCAATGTACACTTCCAAAAAGATGTGTAAACGACAAATGGACAATGTACAAAAAGATGGCATCCCCATAACAGCTAAGCGCTAACTAAAGCACGGGATAAATGAGACGTATTTGACTTTACTGTGATTTCCATCACTCCTCTAACTACAAATGTTCCGTCGGTTTGAATTAATTCCTCTTTTAATGACTCTGCTGTATTTTTCGCTTAAAAAATTATTAACTATTTAACCATAAAAAATATGTATCTTTTTTATTTTTCTGAATAAAATCAAATATTATCAATTTTTATTCAAAACTTGCTCATATAATTGTTTTTACTCATCCACTTTAAATTTTACACGTTCCTTACAATACAATAATTTGTAATAGTATTTTACCAAAATAACACTGACATTTAGTTTTAGATGATGAAAATGATTTAGAAAATAATAATTGACTTTGAAGAAAAAACATAAAAAAAACTTATTTTATTCTTTGATATATTAAGAACCGGCGATTTCTGCCATTTTTTTGTCCACCATTTTTTTTCCACTATCATCTGTAGGAGTAGGACCATACACACGCAATGGCACGTGTATTAGTCGGCTTATTATTTTGGAGTATTTGTTCTCACTATTTATTCTCACTAACTTAGACTTATTTATATTTTGTTACGCTTGCTTTTAGCAATAATTACAGGCTGAAACGTGACAAAAGAAAATTTGCAAAATTATTTTTTAATTTGTACATGTGATTTTTTGTCTTCTGAATGAGCACATCCGCCATTTGCTTTCTGAAATATAGGGTTGTGCTATGGTATTTGAAATTTCGATATGATAATTTCGGTATTCAAGTTTTAGATCTATTATATCATTATCATACCAATTTAATTTGGTATGGTTCAGTATTTTATAAGTTCGATTTTAGTATTTTACAGTATGATAAATCGATAACTGTAGTTAATTCAATTTCAATTAATATATACTCATATAACAGAATATTATAATTTCAATAATTCAAATAAACGATCTCAAACTCTCAATCATATCATACAACACATAATACATGTAGAAATATATTCAAAAGAAAGTACAAACAATTTCTTTTGTTAATCAATTACATTTAAAATACATTTCAATCAAAATAGAATAGTCAAAGTTTCAACTTCTAGACATTTAGTTTATACTAATACTAGGTTGCATATTTGTTAGTATTTGAATAATATATATGTTATTTATGTAACTATATACTTCGGTACTTTTATATATTATTGTAGACACATAAATTTTGTTAGATTCAAATTTTACAAAATTTGGATTATATAAGGTTCATTTCATCTTGAGGCCCAAGCTCATGCTACGTGTCAAGATGACTTGGCCTGCATTCAAGATCAACAAGAGGATGTCACATGTTCAAATAATGTGGCAATCCTAGTTGAAGTTCAACAACCAATCAAAAATCAACCTTATAGTATTTGTGATAAGTTTGATATCTTACATGAACCAATGAAAAGAAGACAAAAGAGTTCATGCACATTTGGACTGCCTCTCTCCTACAACTATAAATAGAAGGGTTACATGATATTCTGAGGATATACTGCAAACATTGGAGAAGCTACAACATCAACCACATAGTTCTTCGAAGGAGTGGTCAAAAGAGTTCTTCCCGGAGATCCATTTGAAATGACGAAGTACTCCCAAAGTTTTCAGATATCAAACACATCTCAAGGAGTTCTAAATCATCCTACATTCGAGAAATACGTTATTGTCGGCCCTCAAATCACGGATAATATTAGGATAGAAGAATTAAGAGAACAATGAAATTGTATGCACAGAGATTCATCTATAAAATTACTTCTTCTTTTATTTATTTTGATTGCAATTAATTTTTAGTTCTACAGAAATTTATTACGAACAAATTTGGGACGTACGGTGGGACCAATTTCTCTTTTCATCTCTTCTTCCTGCATATCGAAGAACTACGAATTCAACTACTGTAATGGACTTCGAAAAAATCAACAATACTTCATGCAAGGCAAATATCAAGGCTAATGATATGAATAAATCAGAATTCTTCATCTCTTTGAAGATGACGGAGAAAGAGAAATCTCATACTATAACTACAACTTTTGGGGGAGGGGGGGGAATCCATTTCTTTCCATCAGATGGAATCTCTCACTGCAACGACCGGGTTCCGACGTTATAGAAAAGCCAACAGGGAAAAATTTTGAGTCGGAAAACTTTTTTGTAGTAACTTGGAATTTTCCAACCTAGTCCAGATTTGGATGAATTTAGAGTCATTAAGGTGTAGGGAAATTAGGAAACAATCGGGTGACTTATTTATGATTTTTATTACATGAGTGGTTAGATAAGCTGTTAAGGAATCTGTATGACTTTATGAAATTGAATTCAGGTAAGTAGAACTCTCGGAATCGATCTTAGTGCGAATGGTATTTTATGAGCATCGTTGGCTAAAGATGTGTTGTGAAATGGGGATCTTGGAATTATAAAAATAGCTCATTGGTTCCATGCAAACCGTTGGGGCGGGATTTTTGCCGCCAGGGCGGGGACGCTATGGCGGGGTGAGGCCCTTTGTGGCGGGTCCGACGTGACTTAAGGTCGTAAATAAATCCCAAACCGTATTTAGTCTGCACTTTTTGACTTTTAAAGCTAAGAAACCAACCTCAGGCGATTCTTGATAGTTTTCCACCATTCTTGACGCTAATGGTGAGATTTTAACTCCCCGAATCCGTTTTTCGATCCGTCGAACGTAATCTAATGGGTAATTATTGATGGGGGAGAGTTTTGATCCAAAAATTATGATGGAAAAATTCCTAATTTGGGTATTAGGATCTTGGGATTGGTCTATGGTTATTGGGTTTGCTATAATCCGGATAATTATACCTTTGATTTTTGATCCTTGCGTAAATTAATTGTTTGTAAACCTAGAACAAGCGGAAAGAATCCGTAAAGGGAAGATTCAAGTGCCTTAGGGGATTAAGGCTTTGATTCGAGGTAGGTGATGGTTGTGATTTCATGTTG
Source organism: Solanum gracilifrons (assembly GCA_029582605.1). Classification (NCBI taxonomy): domain Eukaryota; kingdom Viridiplantae; phylum Streptophyta; class Magnoliopsida; order Solanales; family Solanaceae; genus Solanum; species Solanum gracilifrons. Next base: position 5,009 of record JAJOOH010016992.1, read on the forward strand.
GTGTGATATATGTTTGTAATTGTTCATTATAATACATATATGTATGCGAATGTTGCATTATTGATCACCCTAATCGTAAATGAGGATAATTGAATAATTGTATGCCATGAATCACCTCTTGTTGTATGATTGTGAGAATATATTTTGATTGTGATTTGTTGAATGGATCAGGTGTTGCGTTCCGACACACTAACTTGGGATTGGTTGCCACGTACTGCATAAACATTGGGATCCGTTGCCACGTTTCGGCATAAATATGGGATCGGTTGCCACGTTCCGACATAAATATTGGATCGGATACCACGTACCTGTATGCTAACACTTTGGGTTTGGGTTCCATGAGAGAACCATTGAATTGGGTTCCATGAGAGGACCATTGAATTGTGTTGTGTATCTGCTTGTGATGATTACGTTCATATCTAATGGTGATTGAGGTTGAAAGACTATTTGTTGCTCTAAATTGATAACCAATATGTATTATTGAGAATGTGGAATGCTACATTGATCCTGAAAAGATGACTAATATTGTATATGTTCGGTATATGCCTGTTTTATAATGTTGTGGTTACTTGCATGTGTTTCACTTATTAGGATAGCTGCGTGATCCTACCAATACACTGTGGTTGTGTACTGATACTACACTTACTTGTTCTTTGTTGAGTACAGGGCATCTTCAGGTGTCTATTGATAGACCTCAGCTAGGTGACTAATAAGCGTGACCGGATTCAAGGGTGAGCCAGTTCTTTCGGGCTGCCATGGATCTTTCTTGTTTAAGTTCACCCTTTTAGAACTCAGACTATTTGTTTAAGGTGCTTGTTTAGTTTCGGGGTTGTACCCCTTGTTCTTAGACTTGTCGTTGGTAGAGTTTTGGTACAATGACTTTCAGGTTCGAGGGGTTGTTCTTCCGCATTAGTTTGGTTTGTTGTTTGTTAAAAAGCTTGGAATTTATGGGGACTCCATTTTTATAGTCATTTAAAATTGTTTCCGTATCTTTAAATGCATAGTTTTTGGTTAAGTTGTTTAGTCTGGGTTGTAGTAATGGTTCTCCCACCGGAGGGTTAGGTGGGTACTAATCACGACGTTCTGGGTTGTGACAAAATTGGTATCAGAGCCCTAGGTTTGTTGATCTCATTGTACCAAAAGGAGTCTAGTAAAGTCTTGCGGAACGGTACGGAGATGTCCGTACTTTTCTTTGAGAGGCTATAGGACTTTAGGGAAAAACACACTTCTTTCTACTCTTTCGTGCTATGACTTGAATTCAATTGGTATCTGGGTGATACAAATTGGTATCTTTCCTCTTCCATTCAGAACATGTATCCATTGCCTCAGATAGATGACATTTTGACCAATTAGAAGGTGCATCGATTTTCTCTAAGATTGATTTAAGGTCTGGTTACCATCGGTTAAAGATTGAGGCGGTTAAGAATTGGGTTCGACCAAGTTCTATGATTGAAGTTAGCAGGTTTGTGGGGCTCGTTGACTTGACGTATCTGGGCGCTTCATCCTATACTAAGCGTCCACGATAGTTCAATAGTAATATAACCCAACTAGTGAGTTGGGGTCGAGTCCTAAGGGAGCGGTTTGTAATTGAGAATCAATAGAAAAGCAAAAATATATTCAAGTTAATCATAGCTATAGACATTTACGAAGAAAAAATATGATAAATTAAAGGGTGACACAAGTGTCAATTATCAAAAGGGGTTTTGTAAGAAATTATCAACTAAAATGACAACTAAAACGAAAATGCAAATATGCAAACGGGATTCTTAGGATGTGATAGGAATATGGGATAAAATACACAACCTGGTAAATGCTATTGATAGTAACTCGCTGCCAATTGGTAACTAGGCTAGACTTTAGTGGGGTAAATTTTTTCTGGAACAATTTACCCCGAATCAAATCGGTTTCTCTCAAACACCAATAAGCGGCAATGAAGCACAACCTTTGGCTTAGTCCATTCACTCTCTCGAGCTATATGTATGGGAGAGTGTTTAGGATTCACTCTCTCGAGCTGAACCCACGATAACCCAATAACCACAGACTATCGATTCAGTAGTTTTGATTTTAAAACATCTCTCTCTAGCAAGTCAAAAACACGAAGATAAAATTGTATTTGCAACTACAACCCCATTTAATTCAAACACAACTACTGAACGAAATCTCCTCTGAACAACGAATAAACAATCAATTAGCAATACCCAATAGTAAATTCAACCCATATTCACAAAATAACACCCCAAGAATTGGGATTTTAGCTAGACATAGTAAAGAGATAGAAATCGATACCGAAAAGTGCTTCCATCAAATGGGTACTATAAATATTGTCTTTACACACGTCAAGGATGAAGAATCTTCAATACCCACTTCCAATTTCTTAGAAAATGGAAATCTTCAACTCTTCAAAGCTAAAGAAAATTGTCTCCCAAAAACTAAGTTCTAAAACTGAGTAATTCTAAAAACTAGTTTCTGAAATGTAAAACTTGATAGTAAACTAAAAATTCAAACAGGTATTTATAGTTGTCAAAAAGTATGTTGCGAAGGATCACTCGGCGTAGTTAGTCGGGATCGTCGATCCACTTGGCGATCTGCCCTTTGGTCTGGTTCATCACTTTTCTGCATTGTCCTTCAGCGACTTCAAGTTCTGTAACATTGAGCGATGGAGTATTGCATCGCGGAATCGTTCGGTGTCTCGCCGGCTGCTCCTTTATCTCGCCAACTCAATTTTTTCCTTCGGAGCTTTCCACACTGGAACTTTAGGCGAGACCATAGTCATTCAGCGACTCGCCTAATGTCTTAGGCGATCTTAAGGCTGTCTATTCTTTGTTCTTTTCAGTTGTCTTGTTCCTTTCTGCCTAATAGTGTCCATGCTAAGTCTCTAATTCCAAATGCCTGAAACTCAAGAATTTTCATCGGTTATTGAGACAAAATATGAATTTGAAGACACTATATCTATCAAAATAAAGCCATAAAAAAGTCCAAATCGTGGACTCATTAACACCCCCAACTTAAACTTTTGCTTGTCCTCAAGTAAAACTCAAGTTCAGCAATTCAAAAAGGATGTCTCATATAGTGCTACACAAAACTCAATCATGAATGCACACAAAAAGTCTCAACTTACTTGTGCAAGGATCAATTGTGCACTCAAAGATTGAAGTAGTGACTCACCATTACCAATGAATCTCAAGCTCACTATACTTGCTTCAAATGCAAGTTCAAGCTCAACAAAGGTATTCAAATGCCCTTACAAAAAGAATGGTTCCATATTCACTCAATGGTTCAATCAATTAAAGTTCCGGAATCAAGATCAACACTCACACTCACACTCACAAAGATAAACACAATGAATGATTTCACCCATATTTTTGCTTTTATTTTCCAATTGACTTTTCCTTCAGCTCATTCAAGATCAAAAAGGTCTTTTCAAAGCTTGTAATGGGGTTAAGTGTAATGGTATGATCATTTAGACTTATAGGCTAAAAATTCTCATGAAATGTGATGTGAACAACAACTTCTTTCCTTCTCTTTATCATTTTCATTCAAGCTCAAAAGTCACCTCTTATTCATCTTCCATGAGTCATTGGGAACCCATTTTCTTTGTATTTCCACAACTTTATTTCACAATTTTCTTTTTCTTTTTCTTTTTCAATATTTTCTTTTTTTCTCTTATATGGGGGGGTTTCATTTTTCTCAAAACATGGGCTCAAGGGACTTCTTTGCATTTAATTGATTTGGCTTCTCTTTTCACCACACCCCCAACTTAGGCTTTTGGCCTAAGCTGACTATTCAAACAAACCACAGATCATGAGGATTATAGGTAATGGGTCAATACAAGGTAGCAATGTTATCAAGTTTCTTCCAAGAAAAGGTTAAGGTTCAAAGGGTGCTCAAAAGACTCACAAGGTAGGCAACAAATGAGGTATATGTCAAATTGGTTCAAACTCTTTAAAGTTACCTAAGATCATCTCAAGAAATTGCATCACTTAGTCAACCGGACCAACGGGGAAAATTCTAGGTGTCATCACACATAGTTTACGGTAAGCTCATCATACAAGGCATTGTCACCAAAGTCAAACAAGGCTCTACACTTTAGCTAGTGTGCAATGATCATCACAAGAGACTCAATTCGATACTTGGCTAGTCACAACGAGATGCAAGGAGTTCACATATTGTCTATGCAACTTCAATTGACCTCGTTGTAGCTGCGCATTCATTTTTGTTCGATTATGAGCACTATTCAAATCATTGGTATTGATCAAAACCGATGCTCAAATTTGCAAGAGAACAGCCCATTCAACACATACAAGAGATGGCAATTTTTTTGGAAGGGTCAAAAATCATTTACAATAAAAAGCAAGGAGCCACAAGATTAAACCTTTCACAAAAAACGGTGTATAACACGAATTTAGCTTAAAGCCCAAATATATAAACAAAATAAGAATATTCACAAAAAGATTAACACAAAAGGTGGGCCTCACCCCACAACAAATAAAAATCATTTGTCCTTAAATGCAAATAAAAACATCCACAAGTCGAAATAAAGTAAGGCAGAGATGGAGGTAAAGAGAGGGTCCTGTCTACACAGTTGATCCATCTGTTTGGGCATCAGTGCTCGATGCATCACTCTGAGTCTGAGCATCAGTGCTTGGGGTTACCTTAGGAGGAACGACAGTGCCAGATCCACTAGGGGATGTCACGTGTGAGTCCTCCACAAAGACATGAACAGCTGCACGGAATCCCTGGGCCCATGAACGAACATTAGGATCTCTGATAGTGGTCTTCCTGTCTGAAGTGGACCTCTTTCCCTTGCCTTTCCCACCCGTTGTGGGAAGTTTCGTAGCTTTGCCTCTGGATCTAGCTGCATCCTCATTTATTGTAATCCCCTTAGTCTTTTTTTGGGCTAGTATTATTCTTTCAGCTGCCTTTGATATAGTCATGTCTGGAAAACCTTGAGGAGAAGTTAGGAAATATCTAAACAAACACACAGAGAATTAGGCGCAGACAGACTCACCGAAACAGTTGGCGGGTCGCCGAATTGCTTCGGCGAACTGGGTTGGCCCGCCGAAAGTTATAGTGTAAGAGGGGTTCAGGGGTGCAGACAAAGGGCGATCAAGAAGACTTTCTGTGAGTCGCCGATTCCTTGAGCGACCTCAGGCTTCTCTCCAAAAGTTATAAAACCAATCATCAAATAAAACATGAAATTAAACGCGAGATGGGGACATTAGGTGAACCGTTGAGTGGTTCGGAGAGCTCGACCCAGCTCGCCAAACAACCCAACGTATCTATTTTCAACCCAACTTATCGAATTCAACCCGCAACCTCGAAAAAAAAATCAACGGATGCTCTAGTGAAATTAAAGTACGCCCCACAACATCCAAGCATAACACCACGAAATTTACTTCATTTTAAGCACAAGACTATGGGATTTCGACAATCAAAACATTACGGGAAAGATTATCAACTTAAATCAGGTATTCAAACATACTAATTCTATCAGAGAGGCCTAGCACACGACAATACGATAAGATCATTGCAAATGAGTGCAATTTTGATAAAATAAAATTGGGGTTCATAAAACCAACATCTGATGCCGATTAAATTGATATTGAAATGATAGGCGACAATGTAATCCAACTCCGAGCACAAATCAATGCTAAAAATACTCTAAAGATGCAAGAAATGTAGAAACTCGAGTGTGGATGTGATTTTGTAAAGATGAAAAGTGAGGGAAAGTAGATGAATTTGAAACTTTTAAACCTTTGACCTGAAAAACCATCCAGTTCTCGCCCAATCGGTGACATTAATCGTGCTCGCCGAGCCACTCGGCGACACACTGAGTAGTCATTCACCTCGCCGAACTTTACAGGACCTCCAGCTATTGTGGGATCCAAACGACGGTCTCCGTCAGGATCGCCGACCATGTCGGTGATTCACTAATAATTTCCTGGGCTCGCCAATTTTTATAGACTCCAATGTAAAATTGTCTTGAGTCTAATGGTGGTTTGGGTCGGGGTCGCCGACCTCTTCGGCGATTCGCTGAATGGACCTGATGCTCGCTAATCTGCACTTTTTGAACACTTTCCACACTTTCACCTACACAATCAACAGACTATTATTTTATCAAAAACAAAAAAGCAATAAGGGGTCTTGGGTTACTTCCCAAGCAGTGCCTTAGTTAACGTCGCGGCACGACGCAAGTCCACCTTCAAACCTTATTCTTAGGTTTAGCCATAGTATCACTAGGCAAAACCCCCTACTGTCTCGAGTTGAGATGAGACGATATATGACCCATTTGGGTCTCCAACTGCTTGATCGACACTGAATGAGAGGTGACAGTCTAGCTAAGGGTAGACACATCTTCTTTCATTTCCTTTTTAAAAAATTCTGACCTTTTAATTTTGTTGACGATATGAGAGAGCATATCCTCAGACCGACCACCTTCCGAATCTTTTGGCTTTTGGCTCTCGTGGGGAGGCACATACCTATCCTTCTCCCCATCCTTCCAATTCGGATTACGGTCCCTCTATTTACGATCTCAATCTTTCGAACCTTCATCCCTAGCCCAACCTTGGCTACCACCCTACCTCGGGTAGTTTGAACGATAGCCACCGCCTTGGTTGGCTAGGAAATTTACCTTTTCATTATACAAGGCTTCAAACTTGGACTCATCCGGATTAGCACACCCGACACCCACGATATTGACACTTCGAGCACCAGCTCCCATGCCATTTTTAGACAAAATATCAAGTTGTGTCATGATCTTGGCCATGTTTTGGTCCCTCTCTTGGTCCTTCTCCATTTGTTCCTTAGTTAACTTGAACGTGAGAGAGGATACTTGGTTTTCACGGGTATACCACACCCTGTTTATGGTAGTCACGCCATCCAAGAGCTGAGCAACTATCACATAAGGTTGCTGCATCAAACCTCCCGGAGAGAGTTGGTCAGCAATACCCTTATTTACCGAATCCAGACTTCGGTAAAACTACTGCAGCAACACATTATCAGGCAAGCCATGGGTTTGGCATTGAAGCACCAAATTTTTGAATTGCATCCAAGTTTCATGAATAGGCTCGCCTTCTAGACGCTTGAAGCTCTGAATGCTATCCCGAAGAGTCATCATCTTCGAGGGAGGGAAAAATCACACTTGAAATGTGGTGACCAACTCCTCCCACAAAGTGATTGATTCATGTGGCAATTTAGCCAGCCAATTGCACGCCTCACCAATCAAAGAAAACAGGAACAACCTCAACCGAACCGATTCTTGGGAGATATTGTTGAAAGAGAATGGTCCGCATACATCCACGAAGTTTCTAATGTGCTCATGGGGATCCTCATGAGCCAAACCATTTAAAGCCCTTTTGGTTGCAAGAGTTGCAACATAGTACACGTGATGTGGAACACCGCATTCCCTTTGACCAAAGGTAAGCGAATGGCACCAATACCACCCATGAGATGGGGGTCATTAGCATGAGGCTCGTTGACATTGTTGAGATTTCTGATGTCGTCTTGATAGCCTACTTGGCTTCCATTGCTGCCGTTTACGCTCATACTTCCTGTTTTCAATACAAACAAGTAAAACAAAGCTAAAAATTAAATAAGTAGAACTATCACTAACAGGAGTAAAGTTTAACTTAACTAAAAATTCTCAATTAGCACCACTCCCCGGCAGCGGTATCATTTTGACTTGATGTATCCGAGCGCTTCATCCAATACTAAGCGTTCACGGTCGTTCAATAGTAATATAACCTAACTAGTGAGTTGGGGTCAATTCCCAAGGGAGCGGTTTGTAATTGAGAATCAATAGAAAAGCAAAAATGTGTTCAAGTTAATCATAGCTATAGACATTTACAAACAAAAACATGAAAAATTAAAGGGTGACACATGTGTTAATTATTAAAAAGGGTTTTGTAAGCAATTATCAACTAAAATGAAAATGCAAATATGGAGACGGGATTCTTAGGATGTGATAGGAATATGAGCTAAAATACACAACCGCATAAATGCTATTGATAGTAACTCGCTGCAAATTGGTAACTAGGCTAGACTTTAGTGGGGGTAAATTTTCTCTAGAACAATTTACCCCGAATCAAATTGGTTTCTCTCGAACACCGATAAATGGCAATGAAGCACAACCTTCACCTTAGTACATTCACTCTCTCGAGCTAAATGTGTGGGAGAGGGTTTATGATTCACTCTCTCTAGCTGAACCCACGACAATCCAATAACCACAGACTATCGATTCAGTAGTTTTGGTTTTAAAACTTCTCTCTCGAGCAAGTCAAAAACATGAAGATAAAATTATATTTGCAACTACAACCCCATTTAATTCAAACACAACTATTGAATGAAATCACCTCTAAACAACGAATAAGCAATCAATTAGCAATACCCAATAGTAAATTCAACCCATATTCACAAAATCACACCCCAAGAATTGGGATTTTAGCTAGACATAGTAAAGAGATAGAAATCGATACTGAAAAGTTCTTCCATTAAATGGGTACGATAAATATTGTCTTTACACACGTCAGGGATGAAGAATCTTCAATACCCACTTCTAATTGCTTAGAAAATGGAAATCTTCAACTCTTCAAAGCTAAAGAAAATTGTATCCCAAAAACTAAGTTCTAAAGTTGAGTAATTTTAAAAACTTGTTTCTGAAATGTAAAACTTGATACTAAACTAAAAATTCAAACATGTATTTATGGTTGTCAAAAAGTGTGCAGCGATGGATCACTCGGCGCAGTTAGTTGGGATTGCTGATCCATTCGACGATCCACCATTTGGTCTGGTTCATCACCTTTTTGCATTGTCCTTCAGTAACTTCAAGTTCTGTAACATTGAGCGATAGAGTATTGGATCGCAGAATCATTCGGCGTTTCGCCGACTTCTCCTTTATCTCGCCGACTCGATTTTCTCCTTCAGAGCTTGGCACATTAGAACATTAGGCGAGACCATAGCCATTCGGCGACTCGCCTAATGGCTTAGGCGATCCTCAGGCTGTCTATTCTTCGTTCTTTTCAGTTGTCTTGTTCATTTCTACCAATAGTGTCCATACTTAGTCTCTAACACCAAATACTTAAAACTCAAGGATTTTCATCAGTTATTGAGATAAAATATGCATTTGAGGACACTAAATCTATCAAAATAAAGCCCTAAACGAGTCCAAATCGTGGACTCATCACTCGCTAACTACTATTGTCTCTTGTGGTATGAGTTGAGTCCAATTGGTATCTCACGATTCCAATTGGTATCTCAACGAAGTGAACTAGATGACATAGTCTCGGCTGAAGGGACACAAGCAAGTTAATTTGAACTAAGAAGGTTCCAATTGGTATCTGGCCTTAGGGGTCATATAAGGCATAGATTATCAGTAATGGTTGTCTATGGAACGATCTAATTAAAGAATTTGGACTTGTTTACAAGTTATAACTGCTTGAGTGTCGTGAAACTTATTGTGAAAAGAAACTTATCACGAGATTAGGTACAAGGGTCTAGATAAATTACCAGGTGGTTCATAAGCGAGAAATCTGGACGTGCATTGCGACCCAACTGATAACCGTGTGAGAGTCTGGGTGTATCCTGGGGATATGTGTGTGGTAGTGTTGAAACGATGTAAAATGATTCTAAAGTGTGTACTTCATTGGGTTGACCGGGGGGTAAACAATGATTGTCCTAGCTAAAGGGATTTTCTTAAATGCCTAGTTATAACAGGAAAACTAGGGGAAAAATAGAAAAGAGAGGAACCCCAAAAATTGTTGGTAGGGGTTCTTTTTCTGTCGAAGCCGTTGAGGCGGGATAATCTCGCCAGTGCAAGGCCTCCAGCGCGAGATTTATCCCGCCAGAGCAGGATAGGGAGAGACAGAATATCAACCCTGTCTCCCCCATTTTCCCCTAGTCACAATTATGGACCCTGAATAGTACCTGAACTAACCCCCACGATCTAATTAAGTGTCCAGCCATCAAATGTAAGTTATAAGGTGTGTTTAAATTGTGGAGAGCCTGGGCATATGAGGAGGAAAGCAGTGAGGTCGCCTAGGCCGGGGAAATGGTAATGCAGGTAGAGGAGTAGTGCAGCCAGCCCGTCAAGATGACATGGCTCAATTTTATGTTTTTTCGGGTAAGACCGAGTTTGAGGGTGTGATGCAGTGGTCACAAGTGCTACTCTTGTCTGTGCCCGAATGACTATTGTTTTGTTTGATCTGGGTTCTACTTATTCGTATGTGTCAGTTCAATTGCTTTGGGATTTGATGTGGTTTGTGATATACTTGATGCCCCCATCCATGTTTCTATCCCAGTTGAAGAGTCAGTCATAGTCACCCATGTGTATTGTGTTGTCCTGTTGTGGTTATGGATTTTCAGATTTGGGTTGATTTGATTATGCTAGATATGACTGTCTTGATATAATCTTAGGCATGACTTGATTGCCCATCTATTATACCGGGCTTAATTGTAATACTAAATCGGTAACTCTAGAGATCCCCGGTAGGGAAAGATTAGAGTGGGAAGGGGTGTACAAGCCTAAGCTAGTATCCTCCATTTGGGCTAGGAAACTGGTAGGCAAGGGTTGTTTGGCTTATTTGGCTCATGTTCGGGGTGTTGAGGTTGAGTCTCCCTCTATTGAGTATATTCCTGTGGTATCTGAGTTTTAAGGAAGTGTTTCCTATAGATTTTCCTGGTATGCCTCCATATAGAGATATAAATTTCTGCATTCACTTGGAAACTGACACTTTCCCATTTCCATCCCTTCGTATCGTATGGCTCCAGCAGAGTTAAGAGAGCTTAAGGCTCAAATCCAAAAGCTTCTTGATAAAGGGTTCATCCATCCTAGTGTTTCCAAGTGGGGTGCTCCTGTCATGTTTGTTAAGAAGAATGAGGGTAGTATGAGGACTGATGATTTTATCTTAATCCATAAGGGAGTGGATTAATACCAGAATGACAAGCTTATGAATAAAGAAAGTTCCATTGAGTATACTTGGGTGAAGGAAATTGAAGATTTTAGTAAGAAAGTGCGTAACAAGATTGGGTTAGTCCTTTAAATTTGATGGGTATACCTGAGTTTTAGGTGTCATATTGATGAAAATGTTGACTTCATAGTGATAGTTAGGGTTGACTGAGTGTAATGGTAATAAGAGTTCGCGATGGATTGTAATGGGATGCAACTATATAATAATATTGTCGGTTAAGCAAATTCTCGTATAGTAATTACGACTTGAGAGTATCTAAGGTTGTGGTTTTCCAATATTTTGTGAGTGAAGTGGTTGCATGAAAGTTTTATGAGATTATGGGAAACCACTCGAAACGAATTTTAAAGAGCTAGAGTTATAATGAAGAAAAATAATGAGATGTAGTACAACCTTTAGAGAGAGGCTAGAGCAAGAATATTTTATTTGATTGCAAAGGCTAAAGAGATATCTTTAGAGGGGTAGATAATTGGGTTCAGAGACGCCTGATTTCATTCATTTTGTTGTGGCTATGGTAATAGTGTCACAGATCCATCAGGTTGGTCAAAAACTATCGAAAAAGACTTGAGAAGGAGTGTGCGGACATTAGCTTAAGTGTGATGACAATTGCTTAGTTTTGTTTTTGAGTTTAGTAATGAGTATGATTAAAATTTTAGCTAAATATATGGTAAGATTGATGGAGATGCGAGCAATGATAAACGGAGATCCATGAATTCATAAAATCTTCAAGGTACAAACTAATGTTGATAGAGAAAGGGATTATGTTATATGGTGGAAATTACAATTCAGATTTTTCATTGTGAGTCTATATTTGTGGTGATGTATTTTTTCAAGGTATGAATTGGAAAGGTGAGAAATGATCAATTGTATCCGGTATTGAGCATTTTAAAGGATTTACACCTGGGTTGAGTCGTAAGTTTACTACTATTGATTGTTAAGTACCTAAGAAAGGTTTCATTTTTGAAAGTGTTGGTTTATAATAAGGCAAATGGTAGGAGTGTTTATGATGGTTGTTAGTATTGTGAGTATGATTCACTAGTTATGCTCTCATGTGTTTTCACTTTTGTGGATGGATCCCTAGTGGTGAATCAGGGGTACCAAATCTTGGATGTTATCTTGGTTGAGTGGGAAGATTTGGTTATTTCGAATGGCATAATTGGTGTTGTCTTGAAGTTGTAAAAGTATGTAAGTGGTTTTACATGTACCACCTTGCTTATGAAAGTTTATAGAAGAGCTACCATGTGTATTTATGGTTGTCCCACAATCTAATATTTCATTTTGTCGTCGAGGTCATGTATCGATTATGTGTGGTTTAATGTGGGGATCACTGAATCCAATTCTACTATTCTTAAGAGGTAATCTATAATTATTAAATCTAGCATTTCGATAGTGTTGTTAGAGGGTTTGTATGCTTGGACATATCCCTCGACGGGTATCAGATTTTTAAAGACTAAACTTTTATAACTTAAGCTCATGGGAATTTGGGTTGTGAGATGGAGATGTTGATAAGAACTATTCTTGTTTGGGTATTATGAGTGTGTGTTGGTTTGTTCAGGTTCACCTCTAATTGTGAAAAGTTTTTATTTAAGATTTTATCATGGTTATGTGAGAAGGGATTCGTCCTAATGTTTGTGTCAAAGTCCTTGATAACATGTGGTAGACATGTGGACGATCAAACTTTGGTGGTTATTGGGAATAGCTTTGTTGTTAGTTAAGTGTACATACAACAATAATTATCACTCGAGTATTGTGATGACTTCATTGAGGCATTGTATGGAAGGATGTGTAGGTATTCAATTGGTTGGTTTGGGGACGAAGATTATATCATAAAGTGAGACTCAATTATGTTAGACAAAGACCTTCAATATGAGGAGGAACCAGTTGCAATTCTTGATCATGATGTGCGTAAGTTGAGGACCAAGGAGATTAGGTCCGTGAAAGCTCAATGGAAGCATCGTCCAGTTGAGGAAGCTACTTGGGAGATCGAGAGGGACATGCGAGACAAGTATCTTCAATTGTTCGTCGATTCAGGTACTAGTTCATTCATTCCTTAGCCTATTTTTCCTAAGTTAGTCACTTGGGAACGAGTGATGGGTAAATTGGTATCTATTGTAACGGCCGGGTTCCGTCGTTATAGGAAAGCAAACGGGGAAAAATTTTGGGTCGAAAAACTTTTTCGTAGTTATTTGGAATTTCCCAACCTAATCCAGATTTGGATGAAATGAGAGTCGTTAAGGTGTAGGGAAATTTGGTAATAATTGGGTGACTTATCTATGATTTTGATTACATAAGTGGTTAGATAAGCCGTTAAGGGAATCTGTACGACTTTACAAAATTGAATTCGGGTGAGTAGAACTCCCAAAATCGATCTTAACATGAACGGTATTTTCTGAGCGTCGTTGGCTAAAGGTGTGTTGTGAAATAGGCGTCTTGGAATTATGAAAATATCTCACTGGTTCCATGCAAGCCGCTGGGGCGGGATTTCTGCTGTCAGGGCGGGACCGCTATAGCGGGGTGAGGACCGTTGTGGCTTAAGGTCGTAAATAAACCCCAAAACGTTTTTATTCTGCACTTTTTTTATTTTAGAGCTAAGGAACGAACCCAGGCGATTCTTGACAGTTTTTCACCATTCTTGAGGCTAAAGGTAAGATTTTGACTCTCCAAATCCATTTTTTGATTCGTAGAATGTAATCTAATGGGTAATTATTGATGGGGCGAGGGTTTTGATCTAGAAATTATAGTGGAAAAATCCCTAATTTGGGTATTAGGATCTTGGGTTTGGTCTATGGTTATTGGGTTTGTTATAATCCGGATAATTAGACATTTGATTGTTGATCCTTGCATACAAGAATTGTTTGTAGACCTAAAACAAGCGGAAAGAATCCGAAAAGGGAAGATTCAAGTGCCTTAGGGGATTCAAGCTTGGATTCGAGGTAGGTGATGGTTGTGATTTCATGTTGGTATGATATATGTTTGTAATTGCTCATTATATTTATGTGAATGTTGCATTATTGATCACCCTAATCGTAAATGAGGATAATTGAATAATTGTATGCCATGAATCACCTCTTATTGTATGATTGTGAGAATACACATTGTGATTGTGATTGTGGTTTGTTTAATATATCGGGTGTTACGTTCCGACACACTAACTTGGGATCAATTGCCACGTACCGGAATAAACATTGGGATCGGTTGCCACGTTCCGGCATAGATATGGGATTGGTTGCCACGTTTCGGCATAAAAATTGGGATCGGTTGCCACGTTCTGGCATAAATATGGGATCGGTTGCCACGTTCTGGCATAAACATTGGATCGGATACCACGTACTTGTATGCTAACACTTTGGGTTTGGGTTCCATGAGAGAACCATTAAATTGGGTTCCATGAGAGGACCATTGAATTGTGTTGTGTATCTGCTTGTGATGATTACGTTCATATCTAATGGTGATTGAGGTTGAAAGACTATTTGTTGCTCTAAATTGATAACCAATATGTATTATTAAGAATGTGGAATACTACATTGATCCTGAAAAGATGACTAATATTGTATATGTTCGGTATATGCCTGTTTTATAATGTTGTGGTTACTTGCATGTGTTTCATTTATTGGGATAGCCGCGTGATCCTACCAATACACTATGGTTGTGTACTGATACTACACTTACTTGCTCTTTGTTGAGTACAGGGCATCTTCAAGTGTCTATTGATAGACCTTAGCTAGGTGACTAATGAGCGTGACCGGATTCAAGGGTGAGCCAGTTCTTTCGGGCTGCCATGGATCTTTCTTGTTTAAGTTCACTCTTTTAGAACTCAGACTATTTGTTTAAGGTGTTTGTTTAGTTTCGGGGTTGTACCCCTTGTTCTTAGACTTCTAGTTAGTAGAGTTTTGGTACAATGACTTTCAGGTTCTAGGGGTTGTTCTTCCACATTAGTTTGGTTAGTTGTTTGTTAAAAACCTTGGAGTTTATGGGGGCTCCATTTTTATAATCATTTAAAACTGTTTCTGTATCTTTAAATGCATAGTTTTTGGTTAAGTTGTTTAGTTTGGGTTGTAGTAATGGTTCTTCCACCTGAGGGTTAGGTGAGCGCCAATCACGACGGTCTAGGTTGTGACACTCACACTGACTTTAATTATGAGAATTTCGAAGATTCGACATATTCATTTACATCAACAAAGGTCAACGCCATGAGACTACGTCGACAAACAACTTTCTGTGATGAAGGAAATCATTGAAGCATTAAAGAAATCTATTGAAGGTAAATATTTTCAAATCACCCAACTTATGAGCAAATTAGATTTCTATTGCCCTAGAGAGCTAATTAAGTCACAACCTAACACTGCAAGAAAAAAAAAGTTGATACTGAATCTCCCACCAAGCTAGTTAAATCTTAATGCGCAAAGCAATCTACTTTACCAGCCACTCTAACGATTCAACTACTACAGGATATAATCGCAAACACCATCAAAATTCAATATGGTGGTGTTGTGAACGCGGATGGTCCCCGAACTGTTGGGCCTGGGGCTAAACTACGCAGAGGCCCAAGAATTAGACAGCCCAATACTAAATTGGCTTGGGATCAACGTTGAATAGAGTTTATATGGTTGTCATCTGCGATTTTGAAAAATTATGCGTATTATGAAGAAACTGTCTTTTCTTCTCATCTTCTTTCTATAGTCTTAACTTCTCAGCCCCATTCTTATCTCTATCTTTAGCTACTTGTTATTTCAGTATTTCTCTTTGTAATTTAAGTGTTGTTATTATAATTTGGCTATCCATGAATATAATGTTTATGTATCTGTATTGAGAATTCGGGTTTGTTTCGTTGGTGCTTTCATCCAGAGGTCTTTAATGGAGGACCAAATATATCGAACAATCAAAGATTCAATTAAGGTCATGAAGGATACTTGGTCAAAGGATTTCATTGATATTCATTCAATGTTACGCGAGTTGGTTGGAAACCTTACTACGAGTAAATCGGGAACTGTGGAATTTCTACAATTTTGTGGTGAGAATCTAGAGTTATGGATTTCTCAGGCTGAACGCTACTTTAGGTTTGATGAGATTACAGAAAATCACAAGTTAGATCTCGCGTCATGCTATCTCGACGGGACAGCTTTACAGTGGTATCAATGGCTTTTCCAGAACAAACAGTTGGCGGATTGGAAATATTTTACTGAGAAAGTGTTGATTCGTTTTCATAAATGCCATCTCGAATCGCCAAAAGAAAGCTTGTCTAATCTTTAGGAGTGGAGCAATATAACTGATTCATCTATGCTCCAAAACTATAAGGAGA
The DNA here is from genome assembly GCA_029582605.1 of Solanum gracilifrons. NCBI lineage: Eukaryota > Viridiplantae > Streptophyta > Magnoliopsida > Solanales > Solanaceae > Solanum > Solanum gracilifrons. Next base: position 21,269 of record JAJOOH010016992.1, read on the forward strand.
AATTTGAACGCAAAATAAAAATGGATGCGCACAAGGTGTTTGACGAAAAGTTGTCTGGTTACTTTCCCACATTATTTGCTGAGACGTAATCAGGCACTCCAATTGAAATGGTTAGTGAAGAGGCTACAAATATTAAAAGTATTGCAGTCCAATTATTCAATGAACATCCCCAAAGAGAATTGTTAGAGAGGTACGATAATACAATTGATCTTGATTGTGGCTCTAATGAACAACACACTCATGAAATTGAGACCTTGGAAGGTGCGATTTTTGCTAACAAAATAATACCTTATGCAGAGTGTGGCAAATCTTACGGGGGAGAAGAACATGATGAAGGTAATTTACTATTAAACGTTGGTGCGATTACCTTCGTTGTTCATGTTCAAGGAATTGCATCAAATCTCACTTATGGGGGGAGAAGAACACGATGTAGGTAATCTACTGCTGAACCTTGGTGCGACTACCTTCATTGTTCATGTTCAGAAAATTGCATTAAATCTCTATGTATGGGATCCCGAAATTAGTTCCGAGTTCCAGATTCTAACAAGTTCTAATAAGATTGTAAAGGCACGTGCATTGTTTGAAGAAATTAAAAAAAAAAGAGTTGTTTGCTTGTGAAGTTGTATGATTGGGAGCATGTAGGAGGTGTTAAAATGAATGTTACAAGCAGGGGTAATGCGATAACTCCTTGTGCGACTTACAAGCTATTGTGGAACCTTATATTGAGGTTTTCTCTTTATGGCCTTCATACTCACCTTGAAGAACAATACATTATTTCTCAATTGAGATATGTTGGGTGTGGAATGACATGGTGCTACTCTAGATATGCTTATATAATTACTGTGATGTGTTGGACGATGGGCATCAGTTATTACAAAGATGAGTTCACTTGCTACATGTACAAGGAATGCAATAATTTAATGATGCTTTGTTTCTGGGTGGCAATTCCTAATTCAACCATAATAAAGTGGCATCAACGAACATAGTAATGGTTTGGCTTTATCTGCTATTAATAAAGAAGGATGGACGAGAAAGGTGGAAACAAATCTCTTAAAGCTTGAACATGGACTGCAGTATCTCAACTTAATAGAAGAGTCTAAATTTGAAGATGAAAATGCATATTATGTGATCATTGCAGATAGGCTTGGCCAATCAAGTTTGGTGCAAATTATTTTAGGTGCAAATTCACATATATCAATATTGCTCTTATTGGTGGAAGATGATGATTCTCATTACTATATTATCATATGACTGAAAATAGATGCAAAGAAGTTTCTAAGAATTTCTTACTTGCTATTAACAATATTGAGCAGATACTACTACAATTTATGTTTTACTCGAACCTTGAGGACAAGGTTCTTTTTTAGGCGTGGAGTATTGTTGTGAACGCGAATGGTCCTCGAACTGTTGGGCTTGGGGCTAAACTACGCAGAGGCCCAAGAATTAGACAGCCCAATACTAAATTGGCTTGCGATCCACGTTGAGCAGAGTTTATATGGTTGTCATAAGCGGTTTTGAAAAATTATGCGTATTATGAAGAAACTGTATTTTCCTCTCATCTTCTTTCTAGAGTCTTAACTTGTCATCCCCATTCTTATCTCTATCTTTAGCTACTTGTTATTTCAGTATTTCTCTTTGTAATTCAAGTGTTGTTATTATAATTTGATTATCTAGAAATACAATGTTTATGTATCTGTATTGAGAATTCGGGTTTGTTTCAGGTGGTCAATCACAAAGTTCTTATCGGATATATATATGCTCCTATCTTCACACTAGTGAGTAGTGATGTGTTGGAAAAGCCAATTGGTAATCATGTCGTGGAGTATCTCTATATTCCAATTTTATTGTTGAAGAAATCATTCACTTAAATAAATCCTAATAGACTATGAACTTCGATCTGAACAATTATTGGTAATAGCACCAAATCATGTCTTGTTATTCCGTCAAAAACTATTCTTTTTTATTCTGAATATATATTTCATATCATGTTTGGCTCATACTTTTTCCTAGTGTGGATCAAAGTTTGCAGAGACCCTAATTTTGACCACAGGATGTACCTTAATGCAATACTCCCTCCGTCCTAATTTATATGACTTACATTCCTTTCTAATCAGTCCAAAAAAAAATGATACATTTTTATATTAAGTAATAATTTAACTATAAAATATTCATTTTAATATAATCTTAATGAAATGATTTGCAGTCACACAAATTTCTATCATTTATTTTCGACCATAAGTTTTAAAAGTCTTCTTTTCTTTCTTAAACTTCGTGCCGAGTCAAACTAACTCACATAAAATGGGACAGAGGGAATATAAGATATCTTTTCTGAAAAGATCTTTGAGAGGTAAAATCAAGTTCTAATCACCACACATGAAGCTAATGAGAGAAATTTTTGTATTGAGAAATCTGTAAAATAAGTGATACACTTGCTAATATCACTTATAGGAAAAATATATCATATTAGTAACACCAAAAATAAAAATGTATGAACAAATGGAACTAAAACTAAGGTGAAGTTCATCAGTCACAGCTAGTGGTGATATGGCGAAGTTGCTTGAACTCTTTTTTTTCGTTTCTGTAGAAATCCTTGTAGAGACCGCTTCATGAATAAACCAGTTTGAGGTTGTAATAATGGTGATGATGGCTCGAACATCTTGTTTGTTTTCTCCTTCATTCCTCTACTTGCAAGATATTTTAGCCTGCATAACAAAATAACTCATTTAATTAATTATTATAATCAATAAAAAATGCATCTTTTAAACTAAATTCATATACTTTGTGAGAATCTTAAAAGCTTAATTGGTTGACTATCTTATGTACCTGAAGCTCAGTAGCATCGAAAACCACAAATTTTCCATTGTAAAATATAGTTAGCTGTTGTGATTGCTTATTCTCCAATTGTTGATCCTCCCTAATAGTAAATAAAAACATATAATCAAATACCTTATAAACATTACTTATTACAAGAAGTATAAAAGAGGGAGAATGACTTACATTGTGCAATTCTTAGAAGAAAAATTATTTAAAATAGAAGGAGGCAAAAGAGTGAGCTCCAAATTACAATTTCTTCTCATTTTCTTCAATTAATTGGGAGAAAAGAATAATCAACAAACAAGTTGTTGTTTTTTTAGTGATAATGGAAGATATATTTATTCAGTTGAGATTTATAAGAGAGAGCATTAATGAAAGAAGATAGGATAGTTTGAATGAATATATACAAGATGATTTTTTTGGGTATTACAAAGCCACGTTTTTAATTAATTGAGCTTTGAACACGAAACGCACACTTGAAATACAAAAAGAAGATGGCGTCCCCACAAACAAATAGCTACGTGTTACCACGTGATAAATGAGACTAATTTGACTTTAAGAAGGTTTACGGTTCGATTTGGATGGATTATTAATTTAATTAGATTTTAAACTATTCAAATTAAATATAATATTTATTTATTGATTTGGTTGTTATTTGTTTCAATTCGATTTGGTTTACATAAAAATAAACAAAAATGATTCATTCAAAAAAGATAACAATCTATTCAAAACTAAAAAAAAATTGTCATCGTGTCATTTTGAATCTTATAAATTTTATATCAAAATTTCAATTATGTTTAACTTTCTCCTTATATTTTTTCTTAATTCAATGTATAAAATAACATAAATTTCTGGATAAAGCATAAGCTATCAATATTGCTACACAAATAAAAGAAGTATTATCATACCTTATTTTATTTTTTTAAATGAGAATGCTTCGCTTAAAGAATTATTTATAAAATGTAATTACGTATTTAATTATTTAAAAAAATTGTTTATAAATTTCCAATTTGATTCGATTATTTCTTCTTCTTTTTTTAAACAAAATCAAAATCAAAAGAAATATTATTGATTTTTAAAAATGTAAAATCAAACCAAATCAAATAAAATAGATTTATTTAATTGGTTTGGTTTAATTTTTTTATTCAAATCAATTTTTATCTAAATCATAAACATTTTTATCGATAACTAATTTTCCTATGTCTATATTTACTCGCCCACTTTAAATTTTACATGTACCTTTAAATACAATGATTCAATTAGTATTTTACACATAATAATATTGACATTTAATTTGAGATCTTGAAAAAAATTTATAAAATAAGTAATAAATGCTAAAGATATGAAAAAATAAAAATTAATATATTAAAAATAAAAATATATTTTTTAAAATAGTTGACACGTAAAAATAAACGGAGGGAGTACATCCTTAGTTTTCTTCAGTGATTTCGGCTATTTTTTCGTCCATTAGTTTTTTCTTTCATTATCATCTGTATGGACCATACACGCAACACACTTGTCTTTAGTCGACGACTTATTAATTAAGAGTATTTGTTCTCACTATTTTAAATTTTTTAATATATTTTGTAACAGTTGCTTTTTGCAAGAATCAAAGGGTGGAACGTGACAAAAAAAATAAATTAAAACAATAAGTTAAGAGAGTTTGCAAAATTATTATTTTGTTATAAAATTAAAGGAAAATAAGACAACATTACAACATTTTATGTCTACAACCACCCTAGAAAAGTGTGGCCTTTGGTAAAAGGCCATACTTTTAGACTTTAAGCCACGTTTTTCCAGGGGTGGCCGAAAGAAGCGTAACCAGTGGCGGATCCAGGATTTAGACTTCGTGGGTGTCAAATAGACTTATCGATTAAATTAATTTTATATTTGATTAAATTATTCGTCTTTTCGATATAAATTAATTTTAGTTCTCTAATTTTTCTTAAAAGAACGTG
>JAJOOH010016993.1:0-22994 GCA_029582605.1 Solanum gracilifrons
ATATAGTCTATTGACCGAAAGTCTAAAATAAAATATCAAAATATAGTTGTGGTAAAGATCATATAAACATCTAAAATTTTAAACTAACAAATAAAATTGTAATGATTACATAATCTATGTTGAGAGAGTGCAAGGAAAAGGAAATTCATCACACTGTAGAATTGTACACCGAATAGATTTTCGCAATCTGCAAAAATATTGTTAAGTCTCAACTCGAAAACAAAAAAAAAAGATCAAACTAAACATAAAATCAGCAATGGGATAAAAGTAATATCAATAAATGTATCTTTATTCAATTGTGCCAAATTATGAATGTGCATGTATTTCTAAAAACGTTGATGTCTTTGATTTTCTGAAATTTTTAATTGTATATATATAGCAAGAGAGAAAAAGGTATTGGTATAGCAATTTTAGATAACCACTTTAAATTCAAATACAAAAAGTAACTAATTTGCCATTTTAAAATAATAAAAAAATAATATTATATGAGTTGGTTACTCAATTTGAAAAGGTTAAATTTAAAATCAGTTTTACTTTTCTTAAAATAAATATCTTCATAACCGTTTTTCTTAATTAGTGGGCAGCAACAAAAGTGTTTATTATTTATGTTGCATACGGTTAATTAATATTTTTCATTTTTTTTACTGTTAGCAAATTTATTATTTTTTTCAGATTTTAAATTGATTTTAATAATTTATAATTTATAAATTCTAGGAATTGTATGGTGCTGACACATGGCACTTTTTCCTCTCCTATTATATATAATATTTTTCATTTTTTTTACTGTTAGCAAATTTATTATTTTTTTCAGATTTTAAATTGATTTTAATAATTTATAATTTATAAATTCAAGGAATTGTATGGTGTTGACACATGACACTTTTTCCTCTCCTGTTATAAATAGATAGATTTTAAATTGATTTTAATAATTTATAATTTATAAATTCAAGAAATTGTATGGTGCTGACACATGACATTTTTTCCTCTCCTATTATATATAGATAGATAAGTCATTTTACAAACTCAAATTAAATTGTTACTAAAAAAAGTAATACTTTTTCAAACAGATTAAAAAAAACTAAGTAAACAAAATTTTAAAATGAAGAAAGTAATGTTCGACACTTTACTTGGTCATTATTGACCGTTGAATAACCCAACTTTCATTGTGACAATTTAGATCCTTCAACTTGACTCATGTTGAAGAGCTTGAATCGCCTTATTTTAGGGGATTATAAGTCAAAATAATTATAAATTGTTTGGATTGCCTTAGGTGATTATGAATAATTTTAAAGTATTTTTGTAATGTTTGATTAAAATAATAAAGTGTTTTTAAGCTAAAAGTTATAAATCACTATTGTTAATTTATGACTAAAAAGTCATAAGCTATAAGCAACTTTCATAGAAAATGGAAAAGCGTCTAAAATATCTTTAAAGTATTGAAAATGATATAAAAATATCTTTCATTCACCTATTGGGTTCAAAATACCCTTGTCATCCATCTCTGGGTCTAAATTTGACTACTTCTTTAACCGATTTTTATTTAGGTTATTTAAATATTTTTTTTAAATAAGTGGCGCTTAACCATTATTTATAATTTAATTAATTAATATAATTTATAAACCCACTCATTACACACCCATTACTAATTAAACCTACTCCAAATCCAACCCAATTAATACACCCTCCCCAAATTATAATTGCCCCCACCTATTAAACAAAACCCTCCCCCTTCGTTCCGAACATCTTGTTCTTCTTCCTCTCTTCTTTTTTTTAAAATGTATATTTTTTTTGTTCTTTCTTTTTCTTTCTTAGTTCACTTTTTCAGTTTAGTTTTTACTTCTTTTATTATTATTATTGTGTTCAAATTATTATTTACATTTAGTTTTTAACTTTTTCTTAATGGTTTTTTGTTAACATCTTTTGTTTGTGTTCAATTTTTTTTTTGTACTTCTATCTTATAATCTATACCAACTTTACAATAAAAAAGTAAGCACCCACAACTTCAAAAAATTTGGATCCGTCACTGTCGAACACCCAAAACAATACACATGTATCCGTCTCTGCTCGCCTCTGGCCTCAGGGTTGGGGCCCTAAAACATGTGACAGTACAATATATATGCATCGTTAATATACTTAGATGAACCAAAGAGATCAGCATGTACGGTCAATACAATCAATTTCTGACGCATAAATTTCTTTCTCATGACAGATATTGACAGATCATCATCATCTCCCTCATCAAAGCAAGACTGACTAGGCAGCTAGAACAAAAAATTAAGTCAAATCTGATATAGATGAAAATATACAGAGAAGAGACACATAATGGAGTAATAAACCAATGATTTTAACAGGTGTTCGGAATGAAGGGTGAAAGGTTTTATTTAATACTCCCTCCGTCCCTTTTTACTTGTCCATATTTCCTTTTTTAGATGTCCCTATTTATTTGTCCATTTTGACAAATTAAGAAAAGACAACAATTTTTTTCCTATTATACCCTTATTTACACTTCTTGAAAATTGTAAAAGTGTATGTTGTTTCCCTCCAATTTATTTCACTTGAATTCAAAGAAGTGGTTGTAATTTTGAAATGAAAAGTTGTCATAAGGGTAAAATTGTAACTTCACTGTGCTAATCATTGTTGCCTTAATCTGTGTGCTATTTCTAAAGTGGACAACTAAAAAGGGACGGAGGGAGTAGGTGGGAGCAAATATAATTTGGGGCGGGTTTATTAATTGGGTCAGATTTGGGGCGAGTTTGATTAGTAATGGGTGGATTTATAAATTATACGTATTAGTTATTTAAATTATAACCAATGGTTGAGCGCCACGTATTTAAAAAATATTTAAATAATTTAAGTGAAAATCCATTAAATAAGTGGTTAAATTTGAATCCAAAGGTGAATGACAATGGCATTTTGGAGCCAATAGGTGAATGGGGTTAATTTTGTACCATTTCCAATATTTTGAGGGCATTTTAAACCCTTTTACATTTTTTTTATAAGAGTTGCTTGTTTATCTATTTATATATTTTTTAAAAACTTACCACAATATTAAAATGTGATAGCATACAATATAAATATCATTACATCAATAATATAAAAATATGATCTTATCCACGGCATAGATCAAAAGATTCAAATTTCACAATTGATCAAATAATAATAATTTCGATTAGTACAATACTGACCAGTGGCGGATCTATTAAGGCATCTGGGGGTGCCACGCCACCCCCGAACTTCGACGGAAACTCTATATATACATAGGTATATGTATATAATATTTATATTTATATAAAGCGTGTCACCCACAGAACAAAATTGGCTTGTGGTGCCACGGTAGGAGGTCAACTTTAGAAGGCTGATGTTGCGGGTTCGAATCCCATTTGTACCTATTTTTTTGAAAAAGACATTTTTTTAAGAAAAAGGAAATTGCTGCACACGTTCTTTTAAGAAAAATTAGAGAACTAAAATTAATTTATATCGAAAAGATGAATAATTTAATCAAATATAAAATTAATTTAATCGATAAGTCTATTTGACACCCACGGAGTCTAAATCCTGGATCCGCCACTGATACTGACTATAGTAAAAGTGAAAAGCACTTAAAGTTAGAAGTTGGATTACTAAATTTTTATTTTTAATAAAAATATATGAATATTTAATAATACTTATTATTATAATTAAATAAAAAACTGAAACATATTAATCAATGTTGTGTCTTTTTCTTAATAGCTGTATAAATAACTGATTTTTATACATAAAAAATTTAAGTACCGTCCTAAGTAATCTTAATACCCTAACAATTATAAATAACATAACTAGATAGGTGGTGCCCGTGCCAGCACGAGCCCAACAGTAATAGCTGATGTAATGATTATAGATACGTGAAATGAATGTAAAGGAGCAAAAATGGAGGAAAATGAAGCTATATTGAAAGAATTTTAGTGTACAACCAAGGGTGGCTCAAGCATATTAGTGGCCTAAAGCAAAAATCAAACGGGGCCTTAAACTTAAATTGTTAATAACTTTTATATAATTGATTTGTTCTAGTTTTCAATTGATAATATAACCATTCTTATTTTAAATTATTTTTCATGAGATGTAGTACTCCAAATATGTCAAATTTCTTCTAATAATTCCTTCATTTTTCATGAAAATTTACTTTTTCTACAAACAGTATTCAATATTTGTTAAAATAATAATAACTTACAACCTAATATTATTAAAAATGAGGCCCCTTAAATTTCGATGCCTAAGGCACGTGTCTTTTTTTAAACACTGTCGAGCTGCCCCTGTATACCAGGGGCGGACCCACGTTGGTTCCAGGGGGACCCGAACCCCCTCGGCAAAAAAATATACTGTATATATAAGGTAATTTTCTGTATTTATGTGGATATATATATTTTGAACCCCTTCAATGACAAGGAGAAAGAGATAGACCAGCGGCAGGTTCCCTAAAAATTAAGCCTCATGTTGAGGGTTTGAATCCCTACATTAGCGTTTTATTTTTTTATTTTTTAATTTCAGTATTTTTTATTTTTTTCTTTTTTACTTTCAGTTTTTTTTTTTTAAGGTTTCAGTTCCGTTTTCACATTTTTTTAGTTTTTTATTTTATAAAACATGCTAAAAGTGTGGTTTTAAATCCAAAAAATTCAAGGGTCCGCCACTAAAACTAAATACTACTACTTTCTTGAAATTTTGTTTTGTTGGCTTATATATATACACGTTTATACTTTTATTTTTCGAACCCCCTGAACGAAAATCCTGGGTCCACCACTGCTGTATACAACTAATGAAAAATACACGCACGTAAAAGTGAGATCAGGCTATTTGAGAGAAAAGAGCTGTGTGTTAACTCCCATCTTACCTTCTGTCTTTCTTTCTGTGTATTTGTTTCTCTGCTTAGATGATATCCCTTCGTGTTCAAAAATTTGAATGAAAAGAGAAGAGATCACCAACAACATTTTCCTGTGGATTTAACCAAGTGTCATTCAAAAATAGCAAAGAAAAAGCAAATATCATAGAGAGAATAATAATGCAGTGGAAGGGCAGCTTGTACGGGGATTACGGCTCAAACTTTTGACCTTCTAATCACATAGCAATAACTTTACATGTTATGCCAAGGCTTCCGTAATGTAGTAGAAAATATAATCTGCATATGGCATTGGAAAGTTCTTGCACATGGCCTTTAGAAGTCAGGAATTTAAATCAAATTTCATGGTAGCAAGTCTTTGTTTTCTATTATGTTCAGAAAGTTAACCAAATAAAGCAACTAAGTAAGTTAATTGTGGTGAAAATACCTGTTTGAACTCCACAACCAGCCAAATAACCTGCTGCTATAATTTTCTTGACCTTTAAAACACACAGGAAAATAAAAATTCATAAGATAATCTCATAATAGTGTTAACTAAGCACACAAATCAAAGATTAAGAGGCTAAGCAAATCTATTGAAATAAAAAGTAGCTTCAGTTTTCCACAATCCCAAATTGATAATTCTTCCATCCATAGCCACATTAGCAGGAATATAATGCTGCAAAAAAAAAAAACCCAAATAGATCACTACTACTACAACATATATAGAAGAAAGAAAAAGCAAGCGAGAACTTGTATCTTCTTAAAATGTAACTATAACTACAACCAAATAAGACGATAATCGAAGTATAGGAAATATCAAATAGTAACAGAAAATCAAGTAATAAGAAACTACAAAGTAGTATTATGATTACTGGTATGGAAGAATAGGTGAAACAACATTCACCTACCTAACTAACCTTTTATCCTAATTCGAGTCCTCCATAACCTGTTATCTAAGCCATATGCTTAGTTAGCTGAAAGTGTCATGTCCTATTTAACCTGTCAAAAGCCAAAAAGAATACCAACTATTGAATCAGAAAGTATGAAATGAAAGTACAAGGAAAGACGACAAACACATGACCTTAGCTGAAACTGCTACAACATCAAACCGAGTGATCACAGTTCATAGTCCTTCTCGGCTTCTGGATCACAAAGATACCAAGCCTATTGAAGAATGACAAACGAAAAGTAAAATTATTGAGTATCTTCTTATTACTGTAGATGTTTTGTTGTCAACTCGAAGAACAAACCAATTTGCTGTAAACATAAATGGTAATTCAAAACTGACAGAACCTTTCAGATCGTAAAATAAGAATAATTTTGTATTAGATAATCAGAGAAAGTCGCGCATGAATGTCTAGGCCATCACAAGTGAAGAAACTTGTGAAAGCAATATCACGACAGAATAGTAGATTAACAATTTTCATTCATTCGTCTTAAGCACTATATCTGCATATTTTTATGGGAAAATGGTGCTTATCCGTTTGTTTCAACCTAAATACCTTAATTTGACTTCACACATATATTGAGAAGCTTAAAACTGAAATATAGTTTCAAGCAACAAAAATATATGCTTCCAAGAAATTGACTTCTTGTCGACAATCGAGACAAAATTAGTATTAGAGCTTATTTGTTAATATTCAGAAGAACCGATGACAAGCTTACATTCAAAAATAGATACCGTTTACATTTTTTCTTCTACCGATAGGAATGTGTTATCAAGTAAACATTAAATCTCACATATCTCTGTAAATATCAGCTTCCTCCTATTTTCTCAATTTTACACACTCAACTCACAAAACTTTGAGCCTTGCAAATATGAAAATAGGAGGCATGCCATTTTCAAATGGTGACAACACCTACAAGCAATATAATTGTCATTTTCCTTCACATATAGGCCAAAAAAATTATTATAAAAATGTAAAGATTGCAAGAAGACTTGTTTTAAGAAATCATTCTGTTGAGGAAACTTATGCTATACCAATAACAGAAACCAATTGGCAGAAGTCATGCAAATAATGAATTCATAGAAATCTTTACTTCTCTTTTCATTCGTAAGTAGAGAAAACTTTTAACTATAAACTATTTGTTTGTCGTTCAGCTCTTTACAAAGAAAACAATTTCTGAGAAAATTCAAGTAAAGCTAGGCAATTCAGTCTCTCACAGGACCAATTAGTTTACGTCTGAAACAGCAAGAACAAATTAAATAAAAAAAGTTAATGAAAAAAAAAATAATCAAACACATAAGAAGAACAAAAGGAAAACATAAAATGTAATATAAACTAAAGTTGGGTGGAAGGATGAACAGCAAATCGTTGAGAAATTTGCAGCAACTATTAGGAGGGGAAGAAATGGAACACATCAGAAAATCAAGAACGGACATATGAATATTGCAGGATGTTAACTCAGCGAAGAAGTTGAAGTAGCAAAGAAAAATGAGAACAGAGAACAACAGAAATATAACACATGACAAATCCGAAGCAGCTATTAAATGGAGGGAACAAATGAAACACATGAGAAAATCAAAAACGAAAATATGAAATACTACAGAAGCTTAACACAGTGAAGAAGTAAAAGTGATTTTTTAGGATGATTATCAATTCATTTGAAAGTGTCGAATTATTTAAGACATACATCCATTTATAAAAAAGACATTCACAAAAAGAGTGAATTCACCAAATAACTTTTTCTGAAGTTCAAAGCTTCATAACAGAGGAATATGAACTTACATATTCTTGATCCAACTAAGAAGCTTCAACTCTTGTTCATTACACCCATAAAAGAAATAGTGTCAAATTAAATCAAATCACATAAACCGTTAAAATCCACAAGTGTATAAATTTGAAAAAGTAACTATTGATAGCGTAACAAAAATTTATAATCAGATCCAACAGATCTAATTCTAATCCGATGTAGAAAATTAGAACTTTTGCCAAGAAACAACAACTAACACTAATGCAGTACTAAAACAAAGAGATAAAACCCACCATGCTAGCTCCAGGTCGCAACAAACTGTCAATCGACGATGTGGTTAACCAAATATATTCACATTTGTTGAACTCTTTTGTGCTTCCACTTAAAAAAGTATTTACTTATATCAGAAAACAGAAACAAATTGTTTTAATTATATAATGGAGATCCATTAGAATGAATGGACATATAATTTTAGCCTTGAAAGTTGAATCTCTACTTAATTACCAAACTCGGTAGAAAGAATCAATCAGTGTCCTTTTTTATGAGTAGCAAAAATCAATAATTTGAAAATTTTCACCCATTACGGCAAATTGCTTCTGACTCAAGTTTTCTATTTAGATCATTTCAATTTGTAATTAAATTGGAGCTTTTCTACGGTGAAGTTGTGAAAATTATCCCTCTATGGGATATTATTAGTCTTCTCATGTAAAAACATTACAACGGACCTTCAGTTGTTCACTCCTTGCATATTAAACAAAAGGATATGACTTTTCTTCTCGTTAAAGTAAGTTGGTCGTAATTCTTAGAAAATTATTGAATAGGTACATTCAATTAATTTTCACTGCAAAATTTTCATTAATTTCAAATCAAAGAATGATTTTCATTTCATAATTCTAAGAAACCACACTAAGATGAACCAAGCATCAAATGTAAGTTGATGTAAATATCGACTAAGCTCAACTAATCTCATGTGGTTAAAGCAAAAGTTGCCTCAACGGAAAAGGAAATGACATATTAACTTACATGTAAATGTGGAACATTGAGATAGCATATGATCGATCCCCGCTATCAATGACACAAAATTTTGCCATCTACTGAACGTTGTGGAACACTGAGGTAACATATAACCGATCTCTGCTATTGATGACACGCAATTTTGCTATCTGCTGAGTGTTGGGTACAAAAATGATCTATGAGTAGCTTGAACATCATATATGACATTGTTGTAAGCATGTGAAATGAGATGGTTATATAGTTACTAACGTAAGGTAAGATATAAAAAATGGTACACGTCAATACAGTAAGGTCATTTGCTTCCAATTTTTATTACCACAACTACAATTCTTTCGCAAAGAATTTAAAATTAGCTTAAACAATCAATCAGAACTAATTGTTTTATTAGCTGACCACTCTTCCACCTATAGTTACAGATATATACTTACATATTTATTAGAATTTTTGATCAAAATAAGTCATTATTAAAATCAATTCACTAAAATAGTACATTTTCCTGAAATTTTACGAAAATAGTATAAACGTGGTTGACAGTGACGTTTTAGATTTATTTTATTCAAAAAACTTAACAGGAAAAAGGACCAAGGATAACGGCGTTTGATACTAACACGTAACTGAAAATAACGTTTTAAACATAATACGTAACTGTGAATAACATTTTAGCCCGCATGTAATACAACCCATTCTTTCGGCTCTCCTCCAGTTGCCCATCCGTCCAGTTCCTCCAGTTGGGGGTTAATTTTGCTACACGTGTTCTTCATTTTAATAGATGGTTCAGATTTGTTTGCCCAAACCAATCATTTTAAGTAAGTATGGTCAATAATTACATATTACTTCTCCATTACAACCCACTTTCCTCTGCTGGAATAATTCATTCAATATTATTAAAGGGAAGAAGAGCAACTCAAGTTATAAACTTTTGCAAAATCAAGTGAAGAAAAATGCAAAAATACTATCCCATCGTATTTTCTCTATTTTTGACTTTAAAAGAAAGGATAAGAGAATCGTTTTGGTCACCAAGAAATGTAAAGTTATGAGTTTTTTTACCATTGATGAATCTCAATTAAAGTATAATCCTTTTCATTTTTTCATCTTCCAACTCTATCCTCCTCTTCATATATGAAAATTTAAGAAAATACATCAAACCCAATTAATACACCATCGTAATTCCCAATAAGCTTAAACTCGTGCACCTGGCTACATGAGTAAGAAGTGATATTTTTAGCTTTGTATAGGCTAGAGAATTCTCCTGGGTTTCAATTGACGTGATAAAGGACCATCAACTTCCATTTTTTCATACTTATTAGCCTGTCATGAGAGCAATTTCAGCATAAATTTTTTTTTTCCAGATACTTCAAATCTTCACCTGATATACCATCGAAGGTATCCGCTAGTTCCAGTTTGAGTTTTAACTTGATGGAATTTTTCAGTGTGCAATTTTGTAGATCTGAAAGGGAAAGGAGAGGGTTGGGAATTTGTGGAGTGACAAGGAAGATAATGCTTGATTATGGTTAAATGGTTGGTTTAGCAAATAATCTGAACCGCTTATTAATTTAAGGGACACGTGTAGTAAAATTAAAACCCCACGTGTAGTCATTTATTATAGCTTGATGTTCACTGTTGTGTGTTAGAGAATGTCGTCTTCAGCCAAAAAAACAAATTAACAAAAAAATAACAAACTAACGAAATATAAAATGTCACTATGATTGTAGCTGAAAAATGTGTTTCTCATCAACGAATTCTAAAACGTTTTTGACAATCACCTTTTATTGTCTGTTAGCCGTCAACTTTTGCCGTTTTGTCATTGAATGCCTAAAACGTTACTGTGAACCACATTTATATTATTTTCGTAAAATTTCAAAAATATGTACTATTTTGATGAATTGATTTTAATAATGGCTTATTTTGATAAAAAAAAATTCTATTTATTATCACACCAATAATGAGATAAAATGCTCAAAAGAAACTCCTTTCGATAATTCATTACATGTTTTCTATCTCTCCCAACGAACATAAAATTTCAAGAATTTCAATAACATACAATTTCGAATGGTCTACTCTCTTTTGTGCTCACCTCAAGATCATAAGTAAGTTGAAGGGCAACCAAGAAATTGACAGGAGTACAGGACAAAAATGTATTACTGACTTTTGAAAACTTTTTTCATGGAGTCTTTCTCTATTCATTCATTGTATTTTTTTTAATACCATTGGACGAGTACATGCATGTGCAAAATAATTAACAAAGAGGCTAAGGCATACAAAATTTTACAGTAACCTTCAATAAATTCAAAAAATAAATTATGTTGGGCCCAACAACACCATATCTTGATTTGATCCATTTCGAGTTGGCCATGGAGGATGAAGGAGAAAGTGAAAAAATTGAAAACAATACCCACTACAGTCCTCATGCTTAAAAAATATCGAAAGAGGGAAACCAAAAATATAAAAGCAAAAACCTTAACTTTTAGTCATAAATACAACAAACCTCGAACCATAATTTAATTTTTTTGGGAAAAAAGCTAAAAGAGTGATGTAAAATTGAAAAAAATTCTGTAAAGAAAATCAAAAGTGATGAAGATAGAATCAGAGAAATTTTAAAAAATCATACCGTTAAGAACAGAGAAAATGGAGAGCTGAAAATAGAAGTAATAATGTCTCAAAGGGTAACGTAAAAAAAGGAAAAACAAAGGGCTGTATTTTGAGAGAAATACTACCTGGGTTTTTGTTAATTTTTCATAGAACACCAGTCCTGTGACAATTGATAGTGAGATTATAGCAGTGACTGTAGGATCGATGATCTGAGATAAAGATGTAGGAGGAGAAATTGAGAAGATGAATAGGAGATTTCAGGTAAAGAAGATTCATTGAGGAGAGTAATACACGTGTCTTCATAAATACACTACACGTTTCTAAAAGGGCAGGTTTGTATATCCTCCCGTACAACTTTTGGTACAATTGATACATGTTGTGTTCGTCCATGATTACTGTACAAATTACATAGCTTTTGGTACACCTTGTTAAAGTTGTGTTGGTACATCAAACTCCCATTTCTAAATATGATGATGATGATGATGAGTAAAGTAATCAGTAATATATGGAGCTGTATTTTTTAAAATTGTACATGTCGAACATGAAAAAAACATGTTCAAAATTCCAGTGGTTGAAATTATTTTGATTAGTTGCAAGATGTGTAAAATTGTCTTTTATTGATTATTGGCACATAACCAACAAAAAATGGTTGTATAAAAAATAAAGACATAGCATAATGCTTCAATTTATCCATTTTTCGACATTGTGATGTTTAACTATAACTTTATGTGCTAGTGCAAGACAGTGTCCCTTGGAACCTTCTCAATTCCAATTAACGACCATTACTGATAATCTATGCCTTATACGACCCCTAAGCCAGATACCAATTGGAACCTTCTCAGTTCCAATTAACTTGCTTGTGTCCCTTCAGTCGGGACTACGACATCTAGTTATCTTCGTTGAGATACCAATTGGAATCGGGAGATACCAATTGGACTCAACTCATACCACAAGCGACAATAGTAGCAAGCAAGCCCCACAAAACTGCTAATTTCAATCACAGAACTTGATCAAACCCAATTCTTAATCGCCTAAATCTTTAACTGATGGTAACCAGACCTTAAATCAATCTTAGAGAAAATCGATGCACCTTGCAACTGATCAAAAGATCATCTATCCGAGGCAGTGTATACTTATTCTGAATGGTGACCCTATTCAACTATCGGTAGTCTATACACATCCTCTCTTGCTAGTGATGGTGTTACCGTTGTTGTTGCTCTAGCTCGGACCATAGAGTGAAAGAGGAAAGATACTAATTTATATCACTCAGATACCAATTGGATTCAAGTCATAGCACGAAGGAGTAGTTTTTCCTAAAGTCCTATAGCCTCTCGAAGAAACGTACGGACATCATCGTACCGTTCCGCAAGACTCTACTAGACTCGTTTTGGTATAATGAGATCAACGAACCTAGGACTCTGATACTAACTTTGTCACGACCCAGACCGTCGTGATTGACACCCACACAAACCTTCCCATGGGAGAACCATTTACTACAACCAAAACAAACAAATTTTATGAAAACTAAGGCATTTAACGATACGAAAATAGGTTTAAATGACTAAAAGAAATACAGAGTTCTCATAAACTCCCAAAGTTTTAAACAAATAACTTAATCAAACTAATGCGGAAATTCAACCCCTAGAACCTGAAAGTCATTGTACCAAAACTCTACTAACGACAAGTCTAAGAACAAAGGGTACAACCCCGAAACTAAACAACACCTTAAACAAATAGTCTGAGTCCGAAAAGAGTGGACTTAAACAAGAAAGATTCATGGCAGCCTGAAAGAACTGACTCACCCTTGAATCTGATCACGCTCAATAGTCACCTAGTTGAGGTTTATCAATAGCTGCCTGAAAATCCCCTGTACTCAACAAAGAACAAGCAAGTGCAGTATTTGTACACAACCACAATGTACTGGTAGGATCACGCGGCTATCCCAATAAATGTAACATACATTAGTCAATACAACAATATAGTCACATGCACATATCAAACATATACAATATCATCAACATATATGAACAATGAACAACTTCCCGATTCTCACATATCACAATTATATCAATTTAGAGCAACATACCGTCTTCTAATATCAATCGCCATTAGATATGAACAAACTCATCACAACTAGATACACGACACAATTCAATGGTCCTCTCACGGAACCCAATTCAATAGTCCTCTCATGGAACCCAAACTCAAACAGTTAGCATACTGGTTCGTGGTACCCGATCCAAGTTAGTGTGCCGGAATGTGGCAGCCGATCCCATGTTTATGCCGAAACGTGGCAACCGATCCCATGTTAGTTATGCCGAAACGTGAAAATTGATCCATTCAACACACCACAATCACAATCACAAGTATATCCTCAAGATCATACATTTAAGTCATGATTTCATAGTAACCATCATTCATCTATCTCATTTACAACATATGTGATCAATAATGCAACATTCATATATACATACATGTATCATAATGAAGCATGAACAAACATACATCACACAATCATAGAATCACAACCATCACCTACCTCAAAACAAGCTTGAAACCCTAAGAACTTGATCCTTCCCTTTCCAGATTCGTTCCGCTTGTTCTTGGTCTACAAACAATCAATGTAATACGGGAATTAATAAACAATCATTAATTACCCGAATTACTAACAATTCTATGAAACCTAGATCAAACCCATGATCCCAATTATCAAAATTAGGGTTGTTTCCACCATAGAATCTATAACAAAACCCTCCCCCATCAATACTCACCCATTCTATTACGTTCTACGGATTGAAAAATGAATTCGGGGAGTGAAAAGCTTACCTTTAGCCTCAAGAATGGTGAAAAATGAGTAGGAGTCGCCTAGGGTTCGTTCCTTAGCTCTAAAAATCAAAAAGTACCAAATAAGGTCGTTTAAAGGTTTATTTACGACTTAAAGTCGCGTCGAACTCGCCACAGCGGCACCCACCCGCTACAGCGGCCCCACCCTGGCAGCAGAAATATCGCCCCAACGGCTTGCACGGAACCAATGAGCTATTTTAATAATTCGAAGACCACCTTTAACCAACAACACTCAGAAAATACCGTTCACGCTAAGATCGATTTCGGGAGTTCTACTCACCCGAATTCAATTCCGTAAAGTCATAGAGATTTCTTAACGACTTATCTAACCACTTATGTAATCAAAATCATAAATAAATCACCCGATTGTTACCAAGTTTCCCAACACCTTAACGACTCTGATTTCGTCCAAATCTGGACTAGGCTAGGAAATCTCAAGTTAGTACGAAAAAGTTTTATGGCCCCAATTCTTTCTCCATTGGCTTTTCTCTAACGACAGAATCAGGTCATTATAGATATGTGTTAGATGATAAATAGTATTTAATAGCAAAGGTAAAATAGACACAAAAAATAAATTATCTCTTGATTTTTTAAATTGGACAAATATTGTTGGACAACTATTTTTAATATAGTCAATGACGGATCCAGGATTTTATGACAATGGGTGCTTAACTTTTTGTTTTGACATAAATTTATTACCAATTACATAGCATGTAATTGTATACATGTAGAACTATTTGATTGCAATAGCTTTTTTCTATAAGTAAAAAAAACAAGATAATGAAAGCATTACAATTAGTATCACGGTTATGAAAGAAAACTAGTCACAAATAACAAATATACCCATCGACTTATATATTTTGGAATGGATATAATTAACAATGGCATTGCTAACACTTGTGAATATTTAATGCTTTGTGTGGAAATTAAATAACATTATAAATTTGACGTCAATATTATTATAATATTCATTTGTGATATAATTCATAAACGAGAAAACTCATCACTCATAGGTATATTTTGCTTCTTTTATTTAAAAATAATAATAATTTAGAACTATTCAAGCCTTCATGAGTGGTAATTTATTGAAATCTTTTAAAAGCATCTTTCTCCTTCTTCTTTTTTTCCTACAATAAATTAGTAATTTTACATTTTCCTTTTCATTTATCTAAAGTTAAATTAGATAAAGGAAAATAGTAAAAGAAAAAAAATAAAAGGTCAAGAGAAACTAGAATTGGGCAAACTAAGCACCAATGAGGAGAAGAAGAAAAATAAGAAAAAGGCACCTTAGATGGAATCGATCCCTCATCTGCCCAAAACAAGAGCCTTATTAAGCGCCCAGCTATCAACCAATGCGCCATAACAGACTTAATGTTACGAGGTGCTCACTAGTATCTTCTATCTGTTTTCTTCATATTCTTGTATACCTATGTAAACTTGACATCGAGGTCAATCAGTGCTCGAGCACCCACAACGCTATATGTAGGTCCGTCCCTGATTATATAGTGGACAACTATTATTAGATGAAGGGAGTAACAACATGTACATAATTACAATGTATTATTCATTATAAAATAAATCTTTCATTATTAATTTATTCATCGAAACAAAAGTTTTGCATTATCATGTGGCAAAGGGAGAGAATTAGGATCCCTTAAATTAATACTCTCGAGCACTGCAATAGGTAGTTGAACTAACTGTACCAAATGGTCGGCATCGCCTATATCATTAAACTCCTAAACACCTCAAAATGTAAAATCCAAAGGATACTACTTGAGGTTGATAGGTAGACTTAAAAGAAAATGACATATTTTATGTGGTTAACTTAATTATAGATAAATAAAAATACACGTAATTTTTTTTTCAAAATTTGAATTGAAAATGTCTAATTTAAACACTTTAGTAGGAGTTTTGATGTGCAATTGGAACAAAACTTAGTTGGAGTGTCCAAATAAAAAAAGAGAAACCTTCAAAAAACAACAAACATTAGGCCTTAAATAGAACTCCATAGCTACAATTTCATTAATTACAATTCGTATAAAAAAAATTGATTTGCTACGCATTTGTATTTTTTTTTTTCGGATTTGGGAGAAAAAATACAAATCGATTTGTATCAAAATGAATATCTATTAGGAGGAGAGAGGCGAGCAAGATCGAGAGGGAGGAGGGATGATTGTATTTTGTATTAATTTTGCATTGTATTCTGTATTTATTTAGTGCATAACTGTATTGTATTCTGTATTAATTATATTCGAAATACAATGAATACAATTGTATTCATAGGATACAATTGATACATAACACATTTGATAGAGAGAATGATATTGTATTTGTATGAATTGTTATCTCTTATAAAAACCCAACATGAATACAAATGATATATAAATACAAATACGATTTTCGAATACAATTGATATAAAATATAAAACTCTAACATATATTTGATTGAATAAAATTAATACATAATATATTTGAATGAATTTGTTCGTATTGACAGGAGAGAGAAGGCGGGAGAGAGTTTGCTATTAAAATAACATATAGTATTTTTTTTGTAATTTTCTTAAATTATAACTGTTTTTCATAAATATGTTGATATTTTTACCATTTTCCATATTTTTTTCATAAAATATCCCGACAAGATTAAAAAGCTGACACTGTATTAAGCCAAATATATAAGAAAAGAAAAACAATCTTCATATTGTAAGGAATATTTCAGTTATAATTATAAGTTTGATCCATCATTTGTTAAAAGTTTTGTGACCATGTTCATCCAAAGTTTAAAAGTGGCTAGAGAAGCACATTATTTTTTTTATTTTTTTTATTATATTTTTAGTATGTCCTTGTTATCAGGGGAGGATCCACGTGGATTCAAGGGGTTCATTCAAATTTCCTTGGTAAAAAATGATAATGTATATATAAGCCAAATTTTTTGTATTTATGTAGATATATTAATTTTAAACCCCCTCATGAACAAGAAGGAAGGTGTAGTATACTGGTAAATCTCCTTTTAAATTGACCCATCAATCTTTTACATTTTTTGTTTTTTGTTTTTTTTTTATATAAAAAAAAAGGTGCTAAAAAGTAGATTTAAAGCTATAAAAATCCAAACGTGAAGGAAATTCAAACGTGCTAAAAGGTCTCTTGTAATGGAATTAACTTTTTGTACCTATAAACTATATACTACTACTTCTTTGGAATTGTGTTTTGTTGACTTATTCACTCGTGTATACTTTTATTTTTCGAACCTCCTAAATGAAAATCCTGAATCCGTCACTGCTTATTATGATATCATGTCGAAGTATTGTGACATTTTCATCTAAAATTACATTATTAATTAAAAAAAATTCTAATTATATTCTCAAATAAATTTAGCCTCATAGTTAATAAGACGTTATCTCACACAGAGCTAAGCTACTTTGTACTTTATATTTTCCCATACAATCTCTTAATTTTATAATTTTACATTTGATAAAAACATTGTTATTAATCCTCATTTTCCTAAAATGTAGGAATTTGCTTTCAAAGCGAACGTCATGCCGATGATATTGTCAAGATTCTTCTGTCCAGATTAGGGGTGTCCATTCGATTTTTAGGTTTGGTTTTATACTATTTGATTTGGATTTTTCGGTTTTTGATTTTGAAGAAGTGTACCCAATCCGAACCAAAATAAATTTGGTTTGGTTTGGTTTTTCTCTTTTTGGTTTGGGTTTTTCGGTTCGGTTGATTGGTTATGTCAATTATTAGAAACATAACAAAGTTATATTTGCAATTTGAAAAAAATAAAAAATAATATATATATATATATAAATATAAATAAAATTGAATTTCTTAAATATACTTTTTAATATAAATCACAAGTAAAACTTAAAACACAATACTTAAAAGTATATCAATTATAGATGTCCAAACATAAAAAATAAACTAAATCATAATGAAAATAACTAAAAAAGGACAAAAGTGGTTAACTCCAACTTAATTCTAAACATTATTTATATATTATATATATATAAAATCGGTTTTTTCGGTTTTTCGATTTTCATTGTTCTAAATCCGAAATCAAACCAAAAAACGAAACAAAGTAAATTATTAATCCAAAACCAAACCAAAAATCCAGAAAACCAATCCAAATTAGAATTTGATTTGATTTGATTTGGTTTTTTGGTTTAATCCAAATAGTGCACACCCCTAGTCCAGATAGAGAAATGTGCAAATTCTTTGAATTTCTTTAGTTAAAAAATCGTAATATATATATATGTAAACCTTTTCTTTATTTAAATAAATTGTTGGATATTCTTGATGATTTTTTATTTTTTTTGAATATTCTTATTTAAAATTCTGGTTCCGTGTACATATACTACTAGTATTAATTACTACCGGATGTTCATACATTATTTAGGTTACAAGTAGAATATTTAGTTGTTTTTTAATAAATTGGGCATAGGGGAAGGGGAATTGGCCCGGAGATGGAATTATAACGTGGAGAATTATTTTTTAATTAGTTTCTAATTTTTCTTGTTCTATTTTCAAAATCCTTTTTAACTAGCAACGAATGGAGAATCAGATCGAAGATCTAGTTCTTTACTATATTTTATTCTGATCCCTTTAAAGTATTTGCATTTTACTGAATAAAGTAATAACAAGTGTAACAAATAGAGTCATAAAATAATACACGCTTCATTTTAAGGAACAATATAGCTAATTAATATTAGAGGAGACATGACGAGTACAAGAGCAGACAGAATTCAAATGATTCCTTCCGTAGGTAATTAATATAGACTCAGCGTTTAAAATTTAATTGGACAAAGAAATTAAATATAGAACTTGAATAAAATATTTAAAAAGGCAGGTTCCAAGGCAAATTATTTGCACTTTTCTAGTCTGCTTATTGACGTTTGTTACTTCAATGAAGTGTTAGGTTTTGCATCCTGCATGGACATATAGAGAAAAATAATTAGAATAAATTAGCTAAATAAAATTTAGACTAAAGTTAACATATATATATTCATGCAAAATGATGTTGGTGTACTATCGTGTTCGAATCAATTTACGTGTGCACATCAACTATTCAATTACAGATCTATTATCTGTCATCACTATAAATATGTTTGTTTAAATAGTACTTTGTAAAATAAATATAGTATTAAATTCAGATGAACAATAGCCATCGAGAGTAGACTACATTTGTCCCATGGTGTCCCTATTAGGATGCTCGTGTTAGGAATGTGTAATACGTAGATATGTTCCATATTGTGAGGGTGACCCCTCAACCTAACCCTACTACCCCCCACCACTGTTTTTTTGTTGAATTAATTAAGGGGTGATGTATGATAATTGCCTTATTGTTTTTACATTAGACAAAACTAACTGTTTTTAATTAGATTATGACATCACTTTATAAAGCACTAGTATCTTTTAATGTTAGTCATAACCTGCATGGTTTTAGGGTAATGTGGAATACCACATACATTTTTTTTGGTCCTATAGTGCATAACACATTACTAGCCATATAATAATGTTAGTGCATATAACTTAAATTCGTTGGAAGATAGATTGATGGAGCATACCTTTAGTAAGAATAATGTTAGTCAGAGGTGGTTCCTCCAGTAGTTTTGTATTTGGGGAAGGGCACCATACCATGGTCAATAAAAAAAATATCCCTTAAAAGGATTTCATAGTGTCGTTTCACTTCTTCAGCAGTCTTGCCTCCAACTGCTTTAGCAACATTGGACCAACGATCGCGAGTTTCCTTGTCATACACAGCCAATGCCTTCTCAAAAGCCTTGTTTTGTTTATCAGTCCATGATCCTGAAGAACCGTGTTGAGATGACATCGAACTCATAATGATATTTGCTAATTATCACAAGTTGTGAAAAATGTTGAAACAGAGATAGCAAGAGCCAAAGAAGAAGAGACTAAGCAGAGTTGGTATGTTGTGAAAACAGAGTTGGCAAAGGGCTGTTTATAAAGGGAGGGAGAATGCACCTACTAGGGTGTGGTATCAATTATCATAGTCAATAAAGTTAAGTAAAAATATTTGGAGATCAAATATTTACTAGGTACCTAGTGGGAAATAGTAGTATATCGGTGAAATAGTCAAAGTGCAAACAAGTTGGCGCGTTATCAAGAAAGGGGAAAAGGGGGTGAAAGTGGGCCCAAAAAATTATTGCAAAGAATTTTGGTGATTTGTATTCTTAGGAACCACAAGAAGAGATGGAGAAAGAACATTCACATAAATATGAGCATGAAGAATCAGTATCCCCCAAACAAATTTTCAATTTTAAGTTGCACCTCTTTCATTTCAAAGGAGCCACATAAATTAAAGTATACTCAAAATCTAATAAGTTTTAGTTACTAGTCCTTTTCTATCACATATAGCATATATATAAATAAATAATAACCTAAGACTAATAGGGACTTATTCACATGGTTGTTTTATGGGGATTGCTTAATAACTCTATTATTGTAATTAGATGGTAATCCTTTGGGAATAAGCACACCACTTGTCAAAAAAAATATCTATCACTTGTTTATCTTTAATTTGAGATACAACAATCAAGAATCATTATCATCTTGTTTGATTTATATATTCCAAGATATTGACTTGGAAAAGAGATGGGACCCAAATTCACTAGCCGTACAGCAGGACCTTTCACGAGAGTGTCACAATGCTAGCTAGTTACAGAGTTCAGTCTGAAGAAGAGATTGCCAAAGATATCACTAACATTCATGAACTATCTTTTATGTTACTAATTTTGAGCCTTGGAGATCTTGATTTCAGGGGTGTCACATGATACCGTTTCGTTTGCCAAAGATATCACTAGCATTCATGAACTAATCTTTTATGTTACTAATTTTGAGCCTTGGAGTAGAGTTTATCTTGATTTCAGGGTGTCACATAATATTATTTCGTTGGTGTTTTTTTTTACTAGATATACATATATTAATAATAAATGAAAATAAAAGGTAGAAACACTAAAAGGAAAATGTTTGTCAAAAAAGATGTGTACTGGTATGATGGTTAGGTGATTGTACGTCACTTATAGCAGTGTGATAGTTGGAGTCTTTCTGTTCTTAACTAAACATTTCGAGCCAAAACTTTGAAAATCTTAAGCGGTTCACAAAAAGCATTTTGATATGTATGGTATTTAGGTATTAATTAATGTATCTATTAAGGGTTATTTATGTAATTATACATGTATCAACTCTTGTATAAATATCTCCTGTATGAATAACTGGTTGTAAATGGGTTTTCAAATCAAAGAAAAAATCTAATGGATTAAACACCATAAGGTTGTTATAGTTGTTAAGTTTTTCCATCGTTATCTTGAAATTGACTTTGATGATGCATTCAGTCTGGCAATTTCAGCACATATTAATGAAATGAATCCATTTAATTCAAATTTAATGACTTGGATCACTCATATTTTAATTGGGAAAATATGAGTTTCAAGTTATTTTAAGAGCTCCTACAAATATGGTCAAAATGGGTAAAATATGGGTATCCATTAGTGCCGACAAAATGAGCCCATATTTTGGTAACCCGTCCATATTTAATGGGTTGGGTGAGTGACTTTTACATGGGTAAAATATGGGTAATATGAGTAAAATATGGATTAGCCAAATGAGTTAAGTTTCTAACTTTTATTCACTCAAAATTCATGATATTACCAAATATATTGTAACTACTCTTCCTTTTTATGTTCTTCTATAAAACTAATTATTTTTCTCTATAATTGAAAATGTGAAGTCTTTGGCCCTCCAAAAATATCTATTTTAAATGTACATTTCTTTTGTTAATTCTAATTATATTTTTTTTATTTATTTAATTTTATATTAGAAAATAAATAATAGTGTAAAATAAGCATATCATGTACTAGTATTGACATTGCGTAAAGTGCATTAAGCATGTTTGCTATGAAGGAAAACATTTTCACCCCTACCCTTGACCACCCCCACTCACCCCTTACCAGCCCCTACCCCCCAAAATAAAATTTTATTTAATTTTAAAAAAATATTTTGAACTTCAAAATTTTATTTTTTCACCCCTACCCTCGACCCCCCCGGCCCACCCACCCACCCCCTACCAGCCCCCCACCCCCAAAAAAATAATTTTAAGTTTGTTTTTAAAAAATATTTTCAACTTCAAAATTTCTTTTCATCCCTGCCATCGACCCACCCTCCCACCCCCACCCCCCAAAAAAAATTTAAGTTTGTTTTTAAAAAATATTTTTAACTTCAAATTTTTATTTTTTCACCTCCCTATCACCCCCCTCCCCCCCTCCCCAATCCCGAAAAAAAATTTAAGTTTGTTTTTTAAAAGATATTTTCAATTTCAAACATTATTTTCTACTCTAGTAAAAATAAAAGATATTTCTCAAAAATATTTTCCATTCATAAACCAAGCACTACAAATCTTTTCCGGAAAATATTTTCTACTCACCAACCAAACATGAGAAAATAAGTAAAAAATCTACTTGTTTTCCAGGAAAACATTTTCTAGGAAACCATAAATTTATTTTATATTGAAAAGTTATAGGATTTCTTTTTTTACTTTTATGATACAATAAAACTAAATGAAGCATTTTCAACATATTTCATCTAAAAAAAAGACTAAAATATTTTCTCCATGTTGAATTCTTAAGTAGAGTACTATTTACTCATGAAAATATGGATAAAATATGGGTAAACTAGTATTTTACCCAACTCATTTGTTACCCAATCAATTTTTACTCGTATCAATTATGGGCGGGTTGAATTATGACCTATTTTATGTTGACCCATTTTCAATCCACCCAAATTTGACCCAACCCGCCCATTTGCCACCACTAGTATCCATATAGATCCATAATAGATCACTCACTTCTCACTTCTACTCAAAATTCTAAATTGTGCTAAAAAATAAAAAAAATCTAATATTAATTTTTAATTTTCAAAAATATTAATTTATTTTTTAAAAAAATTTGTGGGTGGGTGGGGTGGGGGGTGGGAGAGGGGGGATTTT
>JAJOOH010016994.1:0-33847 GCA_029582605.1 Solanum gracilifrons
TTATCTCGTTTGCTAATTTTGTTTTTTGTTCTTTTTCTTTTTGTTTAAGTTCATATATTTCTTTTAATATTGCCAACTCTTTTTCTAGTTCTATTATTTTAGTATTTTTTACTTCTTCTAATTGTTGTACTTCCTTTTTTGCTTATTGTTTTGTTTCTTCAATTTCCGTTTTTCTATCTATTTCTTCATTTTCTTTTGTTATTCTTATCATAGCAATTAAAATATCTTCTAGTTTTACCGTTTCTTTTTCTAACATTAAATTTAGATTGTCACCTATTTTCTTATATCTTCTTCCTAGATTTGAAAATATTATCTTTATTTTTAATCCGTCATAGCTTTCATATGTTTTTTCGTCTATGGCATATTCTTCCTTATTCATTTATAGATTGTGTTGAAGTTTATATTCTAAACTTTCTATATGTATTTCTAAATATAAAATAGTTTTTCTCTGTGCTATTATAGATTTTTTACAAGTTCCTGCGAATATATTACTGTTAAGTTTATTTTGCCTATGCTCTAATTCTTGTCTTTTTTCTATCAAATCATTAACGTGATCATAAGAGCCCATTCATTACATTAACATTATAAAGGAACACACCATGACCTCCCTCAAATGCCTACTTGTGCAATGCATAGATGGCGTCCCATTCCACAACCCACACTAAGTAGTACATCCTTAAGAGACCATAGTTCATTAACATTATTGTGGGGGTAAGCCTTAACCGAAATAGACCATGAGAGCTTGACATGGAATCCCGGTTTCACCCTCACCGGATAAGGGATTCCTACTTGCCTAAGGTAGGACTATTGTTCTTTAGCCTTAAGTGGATCTCCACTTCCTAGACCTATGTGGGCACATAGTTTATGGGATAGGGAGATTGCTACTAGATACCCCGCCTCAACTCACGTGAGGGCATCCATCTCAAGAGATTGCTACTAAGTGTCCCGCCTCTACTCACGTATGAGCAGCCACCTCAATCCACATCTACTAGGTGCTTGGCATTATACCCCACGGAGTACATTACATTCATTCCTTAAGGCATAAGAGATTGCAACTAGATACCCCGCCTCAACTCACGTGCGGGCATCCATCCTAACCAAACATTCATTCATTGGAAATCTCATAGATTCAAAGATGAGAATAGCATTTCACCTAAGAACCCCATTTCATTAAATAGAGTACAATCGAGGATAACCTTTCAATAGACAATCAACATTCATTAGCATTAACAGTAAGCTTCATTCATTCATTCATTCATTCATTCATTCATGTGTGTGTGTTGTGAGAATAGCCTTTCACATAGTCACCATCATTCACAAGTGTTAATAGAGAGATAACATTCAATCCTAACACAAGTAACTTCTAAACATGATCACCTTTCATTCAATTAGATCACACACATACTTTACATCACATTCCTATATACAACATCATGATAATATTTCAATTCATCAAATTAGGTCTTCAAGGCCATGATCACAATGTACATGATAAGTAAAAACCTCCACCTTTCAAGTGGATCAACATACAAAGTAAGTAAACACCTCCACCTTTCAAGTGGATCAATAGCTAAATCACAACACCACCTCTACAAGTAAATTAGGTCAAATTTCCCTTTCAAGTCTATGATCACAAATCCTCAATTCACAAATAATTCACCATAATTAGACATAGATAACGATACAATTCAATAATCTAAACCAATCTAAGCATACATCCATCAACATTCATTCAAAATCAATAAATCCCCTTTAGTAGTCACAATTTAGGAATTGAGAGAAATCATGGGTTCATAGGATATTTTCATCTAAAATCATCAATTAAAAATCAATATAATCAGAATTTATCATTTGAAAACGTTTGATGCAATAACCAATGAGATTGAGTGAAAGCCCAACTTTTTGTGATTTGAAAACTTCTTTGAATTAGCTCCTTGAATGGAAGCTTAGACAAAGATCAAAGCCACCATAACTATTAGATGAGAATCCACGAAATCCCCTTGAAAAATCTTTGAAAATCTTGATGAAATTGACCTAGGAAACTTGAAGTCTTCAATGGAGTTCTTAGAGAGAAAGTAGTTTGAGAGGGAGGGTTTTGATTTGGGGTCTTGGGTTATCATTTATTAAAGTGTGTTTTAATGACTTAAAATAGTTTATATAGGTCTATTAAATCAGTATAAAATGACCCTAAACTAAAATAATTAGATTAGGAAATTATTAGACCCTCACTTACCTTGGCCGACTTCTTGACAGCATTGCAGCCTCTCACTCACGCCCACCACTCACGGACCGTGAGTGGGCCTATTGACCGTACTGCTGGTCTGTAGGTCAGGGCTGGGGATAAAAACTGAAGGCCAAGACTCCCTAGACTAAGTTCTAACCCACGCCCATGACCTATGGGGCATGGACTGATCTAAGGGGTGTGAATGGCTTCCATGAACCAAGTTGTTTTGACAGCTTTTTGGGCAGTGTTGGGGTCCTCCTGAAGAACCCCTTGGGTGATCCTTGGGGAGTCTTACCTAGACGTTTAACCACTAAATATGTCATTCTAAGTATGGGAGCCATTTATCTTGATTTTAACCCTCATACAACACTCCAAAACTCCACTACAAGACACTACAACACACTAGTTCAACTTAATAGTTTTCGGGCGTTATAGTCGTGTCTTGACGTTTAACCCCTAAATTCCTCAACCTTCACTCGGGAAACCATTTAACAACATTTAATCAAGTTACCGATTTCAAACTCACATGTGAGGCTCTAGTTTCACCTACTAGATTCCGTCAAGCATTAGATAGGTCTTACTAGTTTTTACGGGTTGTTACATTATCCTCCACTTGGGAACATTCGTCCTCGAATTACACTTTAAAACGTTAAGGGGGTAACAACTCAAGACTAGCAGCCCCCAATCATGCATGCATCATCAATATAAATGCATAAACATAGGAGGAAACATCAACTCCACATCAATAAGTTCGACACATAACAAGAAGGTAGGAACTACTTCTACAAACTCATCATACATGAAACTTCCACATTTCTCATTTCATTGGAGGAACTTCCTTCTCCAAATCACTTTGTGATCATCGCAACATCAATAGGCACAATTTAAGTAATTTTTCTCATAAAAGCACATTATGCAACTTCTTCATGACAACACATTTAGGCATGTTCCACCATTCATCCTCATGAAGCATATAGACATCTCATATAAAAAATGCAATCAATTATGAGCAACATAAATCATGAAAACTCATTTGCTCATTTAAACAAGAATTCAAATAGAACATGCACAACATAATGAGACCATGTAAACTCAATTTCACACTATACTCCAAAACATGAAACAAGCTACAAGGAACTCTTGGTCTCAACCTTGAATAGGAATAGAAGGAAAAGATAAGGATATCAATACTCACCACAACCTACTATTCAACATAATATCCCCCACATAAGGGCAAGCTCATACTAAGGTCAATATGAAAACTACTAAGCAACCTCAATAAGACATTTACACCATAAGGAACTATCAACCTACCGATACCTTCATCCAGATTAGCTCCCTTCTCCTTGTTAGCTTGAAGCACATAAAAATGGTTCTTCCTTGGAGCATTAGGATCCGGGCCATCATGAGAAGCTTGGTTGGCCTCTCTCCCTTTTTCCATGAGTGTTGGGAAATCCCTCATCTTATGACCCTTCTTCCCACACCTAAAGCACCCATTTGTGCCGGCAAGACACTTACCCAAATGTTGCTTCCCACATGTAGCACATCTAGACCTTTCAAATGTAGAACCACCTCAATTCCCTCCTTAAGGTTTAGGGTTAGACACCCTATCATTGTTGATCATAAGAGAATCTTGGTTGTAGTGCCTCTTTTTGGACCTAGGTTGAGTTTGTTCATCAGGCCTAGCCCTCTTCAACTCCCTATTCATCTTCCTAAGCTTTGTCTCCTCAATTTGTTGAGCATATATCAGTAGCCTAGAGATATCCATATCATTATGGAGCATTTCCGCACGACCTTCTTCTTCAACCAAACTGGACACCCCATTACAAACTTATTCATCCTAGCCCTAGAATTTGCAACCATGATTGGAGCATACTTAGAAAGTTGGGTGAACTTGAGAGAGTACTCTTTCACACTCATACCCCCTTGACGGAGGTTCATGAATTCCACCAACTTTTGTTCCCTCAACTCTAAGGGGAAAAACCTATCAAGAAAGGTTGTCTTAAACACTCCCCAATCCACCGGGCCCACTCTCACGGGTCTCTCATCTCTCTATTTCTCAAACCACACTTGGCTACGTCCTTCAATTGATAGGTGGCTAGTTTCGCCTTTTATCTAGAAGATACACCCATGGCATCCACCACTTTGAACACTTCATCTATGAAGCCTTGGGGGTCTTCATCCACTTTAGAGCCATGGAAGGTAGGGGGATTCATTCTTGTGAAATCCCTAATTCTAGAAGCGGGTGTACTTACATTAGGGTTCACTTGTGGTCCAACTCTTCGGTTAGCTTTTGCCATTAAGGCTTGAGTTTGAGTGGTGAGGGCTTAAACTTGACCCGTCATGAGTTGGGTCCAAGTTTGGAAGGCAGCCCTTATCTCCAGATTAGACATGGCCTCTTCATCATCTTGAGCTTGAGGTTCTTTAGGAGCTTGGCCACCTTGAGGGCCTTGAGGAGGAACCTCATCATTGACATTCTCCTCTTGAGCCCTCCTTGCATTAGCCCTTCTTGTATTAATATTCTTATAAACACAAGAAAAGGATTAGGAAAAGAACACGTATAGAACGAATCTCTAAGGCACGACTTCAAGAATAATGAAACAAGTGTAACTTTCTATCATCCTATACCCTCTCGCTCATAGATGAGTCGCGACTCACACCGATGAACAAGACTCTACTAGACGTTACTTATGAGTATTCAACCCTAAAATATTTCCCAAAACGTTGTGCTCTGATACCATGTTTGTCACGACCCAAGAGCACCCCATAGTCGTAACACGGTGTATTCGACCCCGAAGGGGTCTTATACGATCCTCATAGCATTCATTCACAGCATAGGTAATAAAAATAGTGCGGAATTAAAACTTTTCTTAATAAATACAACAATCGAAAACTCATTTATAAAGGAGCGGAATATTAAAGTCTCATATGGCCATCTTAGACAAAACATTATACAAGATAGGATCATGGCCCTTTACAATCGAAGTCCTAACAATAGTCTAAAATGTAAAAGAACTCGAAACATGAAAAGTCCTTGTCCTCGGTCTATGAGGACATACCCAAAAGATGTCTTGGAAGAAGTCTATTCCAAGCTCCAACTAGAGAGATACACTTAGTTACCACAACCTACACTTGTAGTAAAAACATAGAAGAAGAATGGGGTTAGCACATAAAGTACTAAGTATGATAGCCATACAAAACATGCTCAAAAAGGACATTTATATGAAAGACATGCTTTTATGCTATTTTGGTAAAACTTCATGACGTACAAGTATAAGAGTCATAATACTCAATCATAAACAACATACAAGTTATTTATCACAATGGAGACATGTTCAACATATATAACCCATTACCTTTCCATAACCCTTCACTTAAAGTAACCCTTAGGCTATACCTTATGCAATGTATGGATAGCGTCTCATACCACTATCCACATTAAGGCACCACCCTAAGGTCACCAAAAGTGAATTTTCCATTCAACCTTTCCACCTTCAACACTATACATTCATAAACACATAAACATTATTCAAGACATGATCATCACATAAGGACCCTCACCAAAGATAACTCTAAGTCACACTTGTCATATGTTTAAGTAGCATCCCATACTACTACTCACACTAAGTGCTCCTTTGAAGTCACCATAGACTAGGAACAGTCATTCTCAACAAGTAATAACAAGGAAGTAACTCATACATATATATAATCCATGTATA
This sequence comes from Solanum gracilifrons, assembly GCA_029582605.1. Taxonomy (NCBI): domain Eukaryota; kingdom Viridiplantae; phylum Streptophyta; class Magnoliopsida; order Solanales; family Solanaceae; genus Solanum; species Solanum gracilifrons. Next base: position 5,944 of record JAJOOH010016994.1, read on the forward strand.
GCATGCATTCTTTCATTACATACATAAACATTCAAGTCACCATTCCTTTACTTCATTAAGAACACCCTCATTCATTAGACACAAGATCAACATTATTCATTAACGTGATCATAAGATTCCATTCATTACATATATATTATAAAGGCACACACCATGACCTGCCTCAAATGCCTGCTTGTGCAATGCATAGATGGCATCCCATTCCACCACCCACACTAAGTAGTACATCCTTAAGAGACCATAGTTCATTAACATTATTGTGGGGGTAAGCATTAACCGACATAGACCATGATAGCTTGACAAGGAATCCCGGTGTCACCTTCAGCGGATAAGGGATTCCTACTTGCCTAAGGTAGGACCATTGTTCTTTAGCCTTAAGTCAATCTCCACTTGCTAGACCTATGTGGGAACATAGTTTATGGGATATAGAGATTGCTACTAGATACCCCGCCTCAACTTACGTGAGGACATCCATCTCAAAAGATTGCTACTATGTGCCCCCCCTCTACTCACGTATGAGCACCCACCTCAATCCATATCCACTCGGTGCTTTGCATTATTCCCCACGGTGTACACTACATTCATTCATTAAGGGATAAGAGATTGCTACTAGATACCCCGCCTCAACTCACGTGAGGGCATCCATCCCAACCCAACATTCATTCATTGGAAAGCTTATAAATTCAAAGATGAGAATAGCCTTTCACCTAAGAACCCCATTTCATTAAATAGAGTACAATCGAGGATAACCTTTCAATAGACGATCAACATTCATTAGCATTAACAGTAAGCTTCATTCATTCATTTATTCATGTGTGTGTATGTGAGAATAGCCTTCCACATAGTCACCATCATTCACAAGTGTTAATAGAGAGATAACATTCAATCCTAACACAAGTAACTTCTAAACATGATCACCTTTCATTCAATTAGATCACACACATACTTTACATCACATTCCTATATACAACATCATGATAATACTTCAATTCATCAAATTATGACTTCAAGGACATGATCACAATGTACATGATAAGTAAACACCTCCACCTTTCAAGTGGATCAATATACAAAGTAAGTAAACACCTCCACCTTTCAAGTGGATCAATAGCTCAATCACAACACCACGTCAACAAGTAAATTAGGTCAAATTTCCCTTTCAAGGCTATGATCACAAATCCTCAATTCACCACAATTAGACATAGATAATGATACAATTCAATAATCTAAACCAATCTAAGCTTACATCCATCAACATTCATTCAAAATCAATAAATCCCATTTAGGAGTCACAATTTAGGAATTGAGAGAAATCATGGGTTCGTAGGATATTTTCATCTAACATCATCAATTAAACATCAATATAATCAAAATTTATCATTTGAAAACGTTTGATGCAAGAAACCATGAGATTTAGTGAAAACCCAACTTTTTGTGATTTGAAAACATCTTTGAATTAGCTCCTTGAATGGAAGATTAGACAAGGATCAAAGCCACCATACCTATTAGATGAGAATCCACGAAATCCCCTTGAAAAATCTTTGAAAATATTGATGAAATTGACCTTGGAAACTTGAAGTTTTCAATGGAGTTCTTAGAGAAAGTAATTTAAGAGGGAGGGTTTTGATTTGGGGTCTTGTGTTATCATTTATTAAAAGTTTTTTAATGACTTAAAATAGTTTATATAGGTCTATTAAATCAGTGTAAAATGACGCTAAACTAAAATAATTAGATTAGGAAATTATTAGACCCTCAGTTACCTTGGCCGACTTCTTGACAGCATTGCAGCCCCTCACTCACGCCCACCACTCACGGATCGTGAATGGGCCTTGTGACCGTACTGCTGGTCCGTAGGTCAGGGCTGGGGCTCAAAAATGAAGGCCAAGCCTCCCTATACTAAGTCCTAACCCACGCCCATGACCTACGGGGCGTGAATGGCTTCCGTGAACCAAGCTGTTTTGATAGCTTTTTGGGCAGTGTTGGGGTCCTCCTCAAGTACCCCTTGGGTGATCCTTGGGGAATCGTACCCGGATTTTTAACCCCTAAACATGTCATTATAAGTATGGGAGCCATTTATCTTGATTTTAACCCTCATACAACACTCCAAAACTCCACTACAAGACACTACAACACACTAGTTCAACTTACTAGTTTCCGGGCGTTATAGTCGTGTCTTGACGTTTAACTCCTGAATTCCTCAACCTTCACTCGGGAAACCATTTAACAACATTTAATCAAGTTACCAACTTCAAACTCAAATGTGAGGCTCTAGTTTCACCTACTACATTTTGTCAAGCATTAGCTAGGTCTTACTAGTTTTTACAGGGGGTTACAATTGAAGTGCGTCTTCAAGAACATAAGATTTTACATTCTTGACTTCTTGATGAAGAATTTAAGTGCTTCTAAAGAAATATTTTAATAATAGTAGATTTTGAAGTGACATTTTAAAAGTTAATTTTTTAAAAAAAATTAACTGAATCGTACTGATACCGAAGAGAAATTGATAGTCCGATATGACTGGGATGATTTTTTGAAAATCTATTTTTTGTTATATAATATAAAATATTCAAAAAAAATTGAGATGATATATTTTTTAAATAAATAATCGACCGTCTCATTGACACCCCTACATTATATCATAAAATTAGTATAATCTACTAATTTAGGCAATCTATTATATTATATCACTTTCCTAGTTGGAAAATTTACTTTCCAAGTCCCCTCGACCCCCTATCCCCACCCCATCTCCATCCCTATTTATGTTTCCCTCTCATTTCGAAACCCTTCTAACTGTCTGAAGTATATGCAGAACTCCTAAGTAGAAAAAACATTCAACTAATTCTCTCAAACCTCCAAATTTTTCAAAGTTCAAATATTTACAAAGGAAGACACAAAAATTGATTCTTCTTCTGTATTTCATCTTCAAAGAAAAAAAATCATTTTTGTATCTATTGTTTTTCTCATCATTTCAAAGTACACCCTTTTCTTGAAATTCCTAAAAATCATTCTTTACATTTTAATTTGATTCTTTCATAATTTTTTAATCTACTAGAAACCCTTAATGAACCTAGAGTTCTCATACCTCCATTCTTGATTTCTCTCTAGTTTTTGTTGCGGTTTTTTTACTTCTCAATGAAAAAAGTATATGCAAAGAATGTACAAACATAACCTGATCATGAAGCTCTGAAAACCAAAGAGATTGGGAAAAACAATGTTGATTTTTCATCAGTAAAAATTGAAGTTGAAGAAAAACCAAAAGAAAAGGATTCGGGTTTGGATGAACGGTCGCTGGTTCAGGTTGATTCCGATTCATTGATCATTATTGTTGATTCTGATCAACGGGCTATATTGTTTCTTCTGATGGTGATGGGCTTTCATAGTTTGATTGGGCTGAATGGCCTCCTTTAACTGTTGTACCTATTTCTTCAATTAAGCCCAAAAATTTCAAAGAGATAGTTGAAGAAACTTGGCCTATTGAGAATAAGTTTTCTAAAATGGTGGTATGATTCTAACTTTTAACCTCTTTTAAGTTATACAATTTACAATTTTAGCCTATTTTATGACATCTTAATTCTTAATCAATCAATTGTATAGTGAAATGGTGCGGGTTAGCCACTTTCAATCTCTTTCAAGTGATATAATTTATAATTTTAGTCTATTCGTATGACATCTTTATCAATCAACTTGGCCTATTTTTATGACATTTTTATCAATCAACTATATAGATAAATAGTGTGGGCTAACCAGTTTTCATCTCTTTTCAAATGACAATTTACTGTGAAATAGCATGGGCTAACCACTTTTAACTCTTTCAAGTGATACAGTTTATACTTTTTGCCTATTTTTATTACATCTTAATCAATCAACCATTGTAGTAAATTAGTCGGGGCTAGCCACTTTTAAGTTTTTTCAAATGATATAACTTTAGCCTATTTTTATGACATCTTAATCTATCAACTATTGTAGTACATTTGCCAGGGCTAGCAACTTTTAAGTTATTTCAAATGTAAATTTTTTGCCTATTTTTAGGATATCTTAAACAATCAACTATGTAGTAAAATAGATAGGGTAGGGCCTAACCACTTTTCAGCTCGATAATTGAGAACTAGCTAGCCATTGTTATAATAAAATTTTCAATTTAAATAGTCACTTTTAAGTGTGGGCTAACGAATATTCGGTAGACATTGAGATATCATACATTACCAAACAGTCTCTATTGTGTGTATTCTCAGAGGCGGCTCTAAGGCTTGGCCAGTTAGGCCATTGCCTTAGGCCTCAAAAATTTGAAGGCCCCAAATTTTTTTAAATTATTACTATTATTAATTTTATTATATATTATTATAATTTATATAGATAATTATTTTATTGTATATTTTTTTTTATTATTTTTTTGAGAGTATTTTTTACCAATAAGTTCATAAATTCTCATAATCTTTTCACTCATTATTTGATATATTTGTTTTAACTTCCAATTTTAAATTTTATCCTTTTTATATAGGAGCTAAGTTATATATATTGATAACATAATGAATTATTTTCAATCTTTTCTTAAACTACGTGAACACAAAAATATTCATGCACAAGGTTTCTTTTCGTTTTAATTTAATATATTCTATGAAAATTTTATAATTTGTTTTAGATATTCACTAATGAGTGCTACTTAATGGAATGCATTATATCATTTAAAAAGAATTATATCATTTAAATTGATCAAAAATTTGGATATTTTTGTTACTATCCATGCTCAAAACCTCAACTATTAAGTTATGTATGTTCTTTTCTTTTTCTTATTTGTGATGATAGCCAAATTAAAATTTTAATTTGAGTTTTAATGCTTAACATCGATAATCCATCACTTTTATTTTTTGTCCTCTTCTTCCTTTCTTTTTTTTGTGTGAAATTTGATATATTTTGTCTTAAATGATTAATCTATTGTGTAGAAAATAGATTCTCTTGTTAGTTTATAAATTTTATAAAATAAATTTAAGGGCCTCTTAATATTGTTTTGCCTTACGCCACGAGAACTGTTGAGCCGCCCATGTGTATTCTATATATTAACTCTTGTTGTTTCCGGTGCTTATGTTATTATCTGATTTTAGGGAAGTGGCATGCGTAACTTAGGCAACACATGTTTTCTGAATGCGGTTGCGCAATCTTTTATGCACACCGTAGTGTTGCTTCAGCTACTTGGATCGATTGATCATGTATCACCATGTGATAGTAAGTATCAACTTATAATCTCCCTTTATTTTGATCTATTTTGAATGGTTTTTACCTTAGTTGATTCATCTTATTTCTTGTTGTAGATCACATGATCGGATTTTGTGTAGTTTGCATGATTTGAGATATAGTTGACCTTTGTATGTCTGGTGCCTCTGATTATGTCTCGTCGAAGAAAATTGCTAGCCACTTGAGAGGTATGTTTTATCATATCTTGTTTGTGATTTAACATGAGAGATATTCGCATCTTGCGCGCACACACACATGGAAATGGGTGGATTAACGGGAACCTATGTTCCCGTCTCTAAACCACTTATAGTTAACCCTAGTCATTTATTTATTTTCGTTTGAAGTTTACTTTAATCCTAAATCAAGGGCTGAAATAACATTCTCATCAATGAAGTACATGAAATATAATTTGCATAATAGGATCATTTTAAAGTAGAAAAACTTATCGATCGAGAACAATCGTAAAATTGTTATAGTATAGTATCGATTATAGTTTGTTCTTCAACTTGTGCTTTGTGCATGTGTGCCAACTCTGTACCTTATGTTTCTTTGTATTCCTTAACTTTGTGAAAATATCAGATTTTTCTCCCGATTTCGGGTTGTATCAACAAGAAGATGCACATGAATTCTTACGGTGCTTTCTCAAAAAACTCAAAAACTGTTGCTATAATTTGTTGGGTTATGAGGGTGATTAGGGCGTCATGCGGAAGCTTACAATTACAAATCATAAAACAATAAATTAGACGACACATAAAACTATACTAAAAGACATAATATTATTATATGATATGACCAATTGGCCTATATGATTAAAAACTAATAAAAAGATATTTAAACTGTAGAGAGTAAAATCTCCCCATAAACAAAAGTCTTAAATGACTACATTGTGGATGTTATTGTGTTCTGCTATGAGAATATAGATCTTCAATTTATGGATCTCCAAACTTTCCTCTAGGGAAAGAATAAACCAAATATGGAAGAAAATTATATTTTCTTTCAGAAAAAGTTCAAGCATTTATGGTAATACTTCGACTTTTCTTTAAGGAAAATAAATAAACTTCAAATAAGGAAAGAAAATCAGGGCAAAACCATAACAAATCTCCCTTTTGGCTGGATTTTCTTGACAAAACTTGATCCGTCTTCTTCACATGCATGATATCTTCGTTCTTTACATAATCTTCATCACTGCTGCTTGCCATAGTTAAAAAAATAAAGTTTAAAATCAATGGGTTAAAAATGGTTTCAAAATATTTTATTTTTATTTTCAAAGATGCAGCAACCAGAATGTTGAAAATATGGTTTTAATATTTACTCCACATGTAGCTGGACAAAAATCTTCTTTATCATCAAATTAGTTACAAATTAATTTGAAACCACTTGAGCATGTCTTCAACCTCATTCAAGCATTAGATTATTGAACTATGTGCTCTGATACCACTTGTTGGGTTATGAGGGTGATTAGGGCGTCATGTGGAAGCTTACAATTGCAAATCATAAGACAATAAATTAGAAGACACATAAAACTATAATAAAAGACATAATATTATTATATGATATGGCCAATTGGCCTACATGATTAAAAACTAATAAAAAGATATTAAAACTGTAGAGAGTAAAATCTCTCCATAAACAAGTCTTAAATGTCTACTTTGTGGATGTTATTGTGTTCTGCTATGAGAATACGGATCTTCAATTTATAGATCTCCAAACTTTCCTCTAAGGAAAGAATAAACCAAATATGGAAGAAAATTATATTTTCATTTCAGAAAAAGTTCAAGCATTTATCGTAAATACTTTGACTTTTCTTTAAGGAAATAAATAAACTTCAAATAAGGAAAGAAAATTAGGGCAAACCCTAACATAATTTAGAGCTACAAGATAACATTGTGGAGGAGGCTTTTGGTGGTCGCTTTGTGAGCAAGGTAAGCATTTACATATTTTTTATCTCAATTTTTTTTCATTTTTCAAACTGCTTTGTAGTTCTTTTACTTGGGTCGAGGGCTATCAGAAACGTCATCCCTACCTCCCAAGGTAGGGGTAAGTCTTGTGTACCCTCTGTATGTCTAGCTTGTATATATGGAATTTGTATTGTTAATTTGTTTTTCTTGATTTGAAGCTCTAATGTTGCAATTGTGGTCATTTATCTGTCACACAAGAGCCTCTAATCGACATAAGCTTACAGATTGAAGACATTGACAGTGTACCAGCAACACTGGAGTCCTTCACTAAAATCGAGAAAATTAAGTATTCTTGTGAAAGGTGTAAGACACAGGGGCCATTTAAGAAATATCTCCTCGTTCATCGTGCCCCTTCTATTGCTGCCCTACATTTGAAGATATTCAAAAATAACGGGATAGTTGTTCAGAAGGTGGATATGCATGTTTCATTTCCGCTGGAATTGGACATGCTTCTTTATACATCCAAAATCAATAATGTGAGTATCTTCATTTGGAATTTTATGTACATTTTATCGTGTGTTAGCAATTAGATGATGTTATTTCAAAATTTTCCTTTTCTCAACAGGAAGAAATAAAATACGATCTCTACGCAATTATAGTGAATTTCGGATCTTCTATCTCTTTAGGACATGATTACAGCTTCATTCGTTGTGCTCCAAATGAATGGTACAAATCTGATGACAATCGGGTATGGAAAATAGTAGAATTTCCTTATTTTGTTAGAAATATTTTGAGTTTACGACAACCAACTTCATATTTTGTTTTATTTTGTCATAAGTTGTTTTTGTTGAAGAAGATTTTGTTTTAGTAACTGAGGCGTACATTATGTTTTATGCAAAGAGAGGCACTCCGTGTTTTTCAGATTACATTCAAATTCACATGCCCTTAATTTGTCAATCTTGTTGTCCCCACTTCTCCTTGCATTCCAAATAATCATGCTTTCGACGTTGGTGAATCCAATAATGGTGCAGATAAGACATCTATGAAGCATGAACTCAACAACACTGAGGATAGTGATTCCCATGGTAAACTCATCTTCTACTCTATTTCTGCATTTTCTTTATTTTAAGCTGAGGGTTTATCAGAAATAACCTTTCTATCCCAATCGGGTAGATTAAGATTCACTAGCACAAATTCAATTTCCTTTTTTTACAAGTTAAATATATGTTCAAACATCAAACACAACATCCAAATACATATTTTTTCAACTTCAATCAAATGTAGTTCAAACAACTACTAACTGTTTCTTTTTTAACATTAGTAAATCAGGTTTATTGCGAAGATCAATTACAGGATGTTGAAATACAGTTGGCATGTTCAAGCGATGAAGAATTCATGGATGTATTGCATGAAGGCTCACATGTAAGTTCTATGAATGAAAAGAAGAGGAAGCTGGAAGATTCTCCGAGTAGAGACGATTGAAGTTCAGCTGGCTAGTAGTTGTCGGTCAAGCCTTGGCTCTGCAGGTTTACCTTTTGTAATGGCTAGTAGCAACAACAATAATGCTTTGGGTTTCCATAGGCGAATTCAAAATTTTGAGTTTATGGATTCAAAGACGGAAATGATATCTTATTGGATTTTGGATGAATTATTTATACATTAAAATTGATTTTTGTTTGGTGTTTGAATATCTTTCCCTTGACATTGTGAATGAAAGAGTTTTGAGTAGTTACTGTGTTATGTTGAACCTGTAGTAAGAACGCTACTCACGTCCAACCAGGTCTCAAGGTGTGTTCGGTATGATAGGAAAAAATGTTTTCCAATTTTTTATGTTTGGTTGGTTAAATATTTAGGAAAATATTTTCTCTAGGAAAACTAATTCCCTAAAATGATGAAACTGACTTCCCTTAATGAAACTATGAAAATTTTGAAATTGAAAAATATTTCCTTTTGTATCGAAAAACACACTTAATGTACTACGTACTCTTGAACTGGCCTAAGTTGTTTTTTGGATACCCTGTTTAGTTTATTATGTAACAATGCATTAAAGTTGCAACTTGCTAACATCATGTATTACTACATTTTCTAGTTGCTGTACTTTACTGTAAAACAACATATTTAGTGTAATGTGACAATGATATGGAGAGGGTGGTGTGTATGCAGCCTTATATCTATTTTCAGTAAGATAGAGACTATTTCCGATACATTGTGTAAAAGATAACAAGAGTAAATTAAAGTATGTAAAGCAAATACAGTAATGAAGAAGTCATACTGGAATGGAAAATAGAACCATGACGATAAATAATATGATAATTGAAGCAAAAGAGACAACATCTCATACTAAAATCAAAGAATAAGAGAGTATTTATGAGAGTAAGAATAAAAATAAAAATAATAATAATAATTAGGATAAGGAAACTAGTCAATGCTCGGAACTGATTTAGGTATGTTTTACTTGAGTCGAAAGTTTTCTAACAGAAACAATCTCTCTATCTTTGTAAGGTAATCAAATTTTTATAACCATCTATTAATCCAATTTATTGATTTGAATAATCTAGACTCTATTCATAGGGGTAGGGTTAGTTAAAGGGGAAAATGCTCCCTATTCAATATTTCTTCATTTTCAAGAATCTAACACAAGATACTTTTTTTTGTTGCGATGAAATCGACCCGTGAATAAGGTAAACCGAATGAATACCTAAAAATTACAGGTACTATATTGGATAGAAGACAATCCAAAAAATGAAGGCTCAACCAACTCATGAAAATGTGAGATAGACAAGAGGTTGCTTCTTTTTGTGCCGCAATCGAAATAAAATGGTAAGAAGTCATAATGAATAGTCACAATCGAATTATGGCTTTAATCGATAAATTCTAATTGAAGGCGATCGAATTCAATCTATCTCACCATTTTCTATATATAATTGTTGGTATTTTGAGCATTTTTAATATTTATTTAGTGTTAATTTTCCTCATAATGACCTAGGACTAATTGCCTTTTTGCCTTGGTAAATATTTGGAGAACATGGTCAGTAATTACAATTCTTTGCTACCGAACATTTTCTTTATAGCTTCTTCATTGGTAGTTAGGGAGTGTACACATTGAATTGTGTAGTGACTTTTGTCCGTTAAGTTTCATTTGTACGTTGAGGGGCATTTGTTGCCCACATTATTTTTCACTCTTTATTCCCCCATTATTCTTTTTAACCTATGTAACCTCTAGACCATTTATCTTCACTATTAACTACCCCATTATCTTCCTACTCGTTGCTAGGAAGACTTTCTCAACTATAACTAGTGGTGGTTTTTATTTGGTTTGGGTAACACACAAGAAATTATAGAGTGTATAAAGTTTTTCAAAAAGAGAGTTCTTATTAGTTGAAGGGGGGTGTTTTTTTCGTGGATCTTTGGACTCAACCCTTGTCCAGAGTTTGTTGAGTTACACCTTCTGATTAGACTGTTGTATCCTGGAGGGGACAATTCAAGAAGGACTAATGCTGGACCGGTGAAAAACATTTGTTGCAGTAGGCTTGAATCTCCTTGAAGAGAGCGAGATGTTCGCGCCTCAGCCAGAAGAGATTTTTGTTTCTTCATTTCATTTTCAGTTGTAATCTCTTAATCTTGTAATTTTCACTAACAATTTTAAGGAGATTCACAATGGCTACAATTGAAAGAACCACGGATGTCAACATGGGAGACCTTAACAAGTCATTTCGGTTCAATGTTAACCATTTCAAGAGATGGAAGGGTAAAGTACTTTTCCACTTAAGTCTTCTCAATGTATCTTATGTGTTAACTGAGAAGAATCCTAATAAAGTTGACATCACCTCTATGAATGATGATGAAACTATTTCTCATCAAGAGAAAGTGGAAAAATACAATGGTGATTCCTATATGTGTTGGTATTACATTCTTAATTGTCTATTTGATAATTTTTATGATTATTATGGTAGAACTTACTCTAGGTCAAAGAAAATTTGGAAAGTATTGTAGAGTAAGTATGATACCGAATAGGCAGGAGCAAAAAAATATGCGGCTAGTAGATTTTTTTGTTTCAAAATGGTGGACAACAAATTAGTGGTAGACCAAGCTCAAGACTTTATAATGATTGTTGGAGAGCTCAGGTCCGAGGAGGTCAAAATTGGAGATAGTAGATAAATTTCCACCTTCTTGGAAGGAATTTCAAAAAATTATGCGCCACAAATAAAAGGAAACCTCTACTGAAACATTGATAATGAAAATCCGCATGGAAGATGAGGCAAGAGGACAAGATGCACTTTTACAATCAGAAGAGAGCAACATCACAACGAAGGTAAATTTAATTGCTTCAAATAATGCTACCCCTGAACCTCACAAAAATACTAATATAAAGCCTAAGAATAAAAAATTTAAGAAAACTAATGGTAGACCTCCCAAGAAAAAATATGGTGAAACTAACCAAGCACAAAATCAACAAGTTCAAGATAAGGGACTGTGTTCTGTTTGTGGGAAGAGTGGGCAATATTGCTCCATTTTGCTGATTCGGGAAACGTGGTTCTACATCTCAGAAAAACGTTACTGAAGAACCTTTTGTGGCAGTTATTACAGACATAAACATGGTTGAGAGTGTTGATGGATGGTGGGTTGACTCTGGTGCAAACCGTCATGTCTGTGGTAACAAAGATTGGTTTTAAGAATATACTCATTTTGAGGAGTCTAAAACCATCATGATTGGTGATTCCCACACAACTCAATTGCTTGAAACGGGAGATGTCGAATTGTGTTTTACCTCTGGAAGGGTGTTAACTTTGAAAGATGTACTTTATACTCCTTCCATGAGAAAAAAATTGATGTCTAGTTTTCTTCATAATAAAGCAGGTTTAAACACTTTATTGAATATGATTAATATGTAATTGTGAAGAAGAGTATTTTTTGTGGGAAAAGGGTATGCTTGTGATGGGATGTTCAAACCGAATGTTGAAATGAATAAAGTTTCTAATTTTGTTTATATGTTTTCTTCTACTAAATTTTGGCATGTTCTTTTGTGTGATATTAATGATCGTTATGTTGGAATCATGAGTAGTTTAGGGAATTTTGAAAAGTGTGAGGCTTGTAGTAAAGCCAAAATCACTAAAAGGCCACATTTTCAGGTTGAATGAAAAACTGATTTGTTAGAATTAGTTCATACTGATATTTCTGAACTTGGAAGAATTTTAACTCGTGGAGGAAATAGATACTTTATTACTTTCATTGATGATTTTTCTGATTTTACTTATGTTTACTTGATGAATAATAAAAGTAATGTTTTTGAAAACATTAAAGTTTATCTCCATGAAGTTGAAAATCAGTTTGGAAGAAAAAAAAATTTAAAAAATAGAAGTGATAGAGGTCGTGAATATGAATCAAATGAGTTTCAGTCTTTTATTAGATCATTGAGAATAATTCATGAAACTAATCCTGCCTATTCTCCTTCATCTAATGTTGTAGCAGAAAGGAAAAATAGAAATTTGGTTGAATTGACTAATGGCATGCTTATTCAGTCAAATGCACCTTTAAATTTATGGGGTGAAGTTATTTTGACTGCTTGTTATGTGTTGAATCGTGTGCCTCATAAAAATTTTAAGTTGACACCTTTTGAATTGTGGAAAGTTCACAAGCCAAGTTTTATATATCTAAGAGTATGGGTTGTCAAGCCTTTGTAAGGCCTCTGGATTGTCACGACCCGAGCCTACACCCTGGACGTGGCCGACACTCGAGAACCATTTTTGGTCTCCCAGCAAACCCTCACCCAGGCGGACTACAAGTGGAAGACTAACTCAAGCATACAAAGCTTAAAACTGAATAAAATTCATTGAAATCAAGTACAAAATCTGTAACTCAAAATATTAACTTTGAATAAAATAGTTTATTCAACTCGCCAGAAATAGGCAACTCAAGTCTTTAAAACATTTAATAAAATAAATGAAACAGACTTCTCAAACTCTATTGTCTATCTATGAAGCCTCTAAATGACAAAGATGGAAGTTGGGATAAAACCCACAACATCCTGACAAAACTGAAAAGAAGTAATGACATCCTCAGGAAGAAAGGACGCTCACCATAGCTAACTCAAACTGCATGTGGTATCAACAAAACTCTTGTTCATGATCCTGAATACTTGTATCAGCATCATGAAATGATGCAGACCAAATGGCTCAGTACATGGAATGTACGAGCATGTAAAGGGGATTCTAAAGCATAAACATAAGCTTGAACTTGATAAAAGGAAACATACTTACCTCTTCTCAACTCACCCAACTAAACTCAACTCAAGAATAAGATACTCAACTCAAAAGTACTCAACTCAAAATACTTAACTCTTGATACTCAACTCAAGATAAAACAACAATAAAAGATGCAATATATGAAAAGCTTTTAAAACAATAGATAGCAACTCAATGTATTGAAGAATACAATAATAACTCAATTTGTATACAATAAAATATAATATGACTCTGTGGGAGATTCTCTAACCAATAACCATCACTATGACCTATGTGATGATACAACGTCTCGCCCACACTGCCAGAACTATCATATACTTTGTCGGGGTATAGAACCTCTCAACTAAGTGGATCTTCTAAGCTATGATTAAAAGCATTAAGGAATCATCTAAAAAGTATGACCCTTTCTACCAACGTTGGTTGCATGGTTTATGGAGACTTGATTTATCAGATCTCGTCCCCTTATCGGTGTTCAATACTACACCCAAAAATATCTTCAGCTCATATGGTTAAAAACATAACTCTTTTTGTGGTTTGAGATTATTACTCAAAATCTTTCTCTAAAAAGAAATGTTACTCAAACAGCTCAAAACTCTTTTGGAAATCTCAGTTTCCTCCTCTTTTAAATGTCAAAACATTTACTCTTGGACTATTTAGATCCCATATATCATTTTAAATCTCGACTCTACTCTTTCTCAACTCAAGTGCTCAAGTTTTAAAACAAGTTGAGAAAAATTTGTAAAAGACTTCTCAGAATAAAGTTCATCCAAATTATGGACGTGAACGACTCAATTCGAGGTTTTCAATAACGATACATAGAACTCAATACTCGAGACACAACAAATAAGAACTTCAATGCTAATAATCGTTTCAAGAATTCTCGACTCAGAGGGTTCATGCGGAATTATGGGCATGAACTACTCAACTTAAGGACTCAAAGATACTTCTCATCTCCAGACTGCTCGACTTATAGGGGTCATGCAGAATAATGGGCATGAACTATTCAAATTAAGGACTACATGGGTAATACGTAATAGTCCCATGATTAGGAAATAAAATCTCAAAATGGATTAGGAACTCAATACTCAAGACTTAGAACTTGAAGATACTACTTCTCTCCATGATACTCAATTTATTAAGTTCATGTGGAATTTATGGGCATTAACGACTCGACTCGAAGGTCTAAATAACAATATGGGACTCGTTTATACGAATCTTCTCATTCTCATACTTACTTCCTCAAATCTTAACTCAAAATCAATAGTTGATCTCAAAGGATTCATAATTTAACTTAAACACTTTCTTGTACTCTACTCTTAACTCTCTCTTGTATTTGAATTATGGATTCAAGAGTTATGATTCATAATGTGAAGGATCTCGTGATGATAAAGTAGACTCATGAATACATTCTCCTCATTCTTATACTCACTTGCTCGAGTCTTGAGACTAGATATTTGAATTTGTAGAAGACTCCTCAAAAAGACTCAAAGGGACTTTCTCAAAATGTTCAGAAGGACTCTCAAGGCTAAAATCTTAACTCCACCTTGAATTTGAATTATGAATTCAAGGTAATGATTCATGTTATGAATGATTTCTAGGTGTTTATAAGTAGTTTAGAGTGTTTAGAATTGATAGGGCTTGAAAGTACCTTTTTAAAGGACTAGGATGGGAAAAACAACGGAGAAGGGATGGGGGCAGCCGACCCTGGTGCACTGAGTGGCGCAGGGTGCCAGCCCTCTACCTACAGAGGTGTGGTTGGGGCGCACTGGCTGGCGCAGGGCGCCAGTCCCCAACCTAGAAAACCCCGACGACTTTCTTTGCTCATTTTCTCACCCTAGTTCGCTTAGATTCGAACGGTTTCTTCCCAATCACTTGGATTCGATTACTCAACATAGGTACAGACTAATATACTCAATACAGCCCTCAAAATACTCAATTTCATCTCAATAAATCATCAAAACCCCAACAAAACAAGATTTAGAATGAACTTCAAGAACATTTATCAAGAACTTAAATCTTTCAATATTTATGGACAAATTAGAATATGAAAATCATGTTTGGCGTGTGGGTGAATTCACCCAACACTATGGAAACTTACATACCTCTTAAGGATCAAACCCTTGGCGAAAATCCTTAACAAAACTCAAGAATCTCAACGAACACTTTGATCCTCTCCTCTTTTCTCCACTTTTCACTTCTTTTCTCTTCTTGACCTCTCAACTTAAACCCTAGGTGTATATTAGGATTATAAAACTGAACCTAATCATATTAGAACCCTTAAAACGATTTAAATTTGATTGGGTAAGGAAAAGACAAAAATACCCCTCACTATTTTCGAGTAACCTTCCTTAATTGGACATCCTGATTTCAAAAGGGCATATCTCACGTATCCCAACTCAAAACTTAGTAAACTTGGTGGCGTTGGAAATATAATTCAAAGATGTTTCATTTGATATCTTATGGGCCACCTAACTCATCTTGTACTGAAAGTTATGGTCGTTTGAAGTTGACCCAAAACTTAGAAGAACTTAGGAATGACTTGAATGAACTCTCTTTATTTCTTCTTGGAAATCAATGTGCTACATCTAGTGACCTTAACACTTAAGAAATTTCAAATTCGTTGGTAAAATCCTACTCACCACGAAGGATGGTTCGAGTCTTAGCTCAAAAAATTTCTGGGGTGTTATAATATCTCCTCCTTGAGATCATTCGTCCTCGAATGGCGGCTGGACTGGTATGGAACGGGGTTACTCTTAACCCAAATCCTAAGGTTCGGGTTCTATACCTATTTATAGGGAATCTCATCACAATAATACTAATCTCTACCACCACATTTAATCAACATTGGGCTCATATCAAGAACCACCTAATGTTTAACAACTCCACATTAAAGCTTAGTACTCTAACAACTCCATGGACTCCTACTAACCAACTCCTTAAGAATTTCTCATTCTCTCATCATCTCTGCCATAACAGCTAGAATTTCCCGCATTACTACTTGGAACCAACTAAGGGCTCGCATTTAACTATTTCTCATAGTAAATCCTCAACCTCCTCTTCCTCCACATTTATAACCTTAGATGGAATTATCACACCATTATCATCACGATACGATCATTAACCTTCTCCTTCTATCATCACTCTACTATTAAAAAACCTCTGGAAAGGTATCTCTCATTCTCTTTGGAACTCATTACTATCTTATTCTCGAACACTTGACTTGATTTCTAATCTTGTCACCTCCCCCTTAGGTCTAAAGCTGACACTTGAAAGCTATGGACCAATTCAATCACCTCTAACTGTTCTACATTCTCTTTTACTCTAATAAACGGGAGAACCTTATATCATGACTATCGAACTCTCCATAAGCAGGTACTAAGACCTCTTTCTATGGTGTCTCTCTTAACCTCTTCTGGTTACATACTACCTCAGTACACCTCTTAATTCTCTTATTATTCTTGTGACTTAGCCACACTTTACTGCCCCTATCTAAAGGTTAGGGTCTCTCATTTGTACCACTCATATTTATTGCAGCTAATCACCTCAATTCCTCACCTACTCTATGTCAAGTCTTCTAGATGAAATCTCAAGACTAACATCATCACCCTTATGTTACCATTCTTTTGATCATGACACTCATCTCAAATTCAAGGTTTATATTTATTTCTAAACCCGAATATCAGTATGATTGCTCGCCTACTATACTAACTCCCCACTACTATGCACAATTTCTGAAACACTTGTTCACTAGGACCTCATGACAAGTAGTCAATCCTTACCTCTCATGTCCACTTCGCAATTTTTGTACTGCTTACTCACTTACTTGCATTATCTCTCAAATAGTTCTATCATCCTCTGAATACCATGGGGCTCTCATTTCAAACTTCATAAGCCTAGCTTTGGTCTATCACCTCATGAATACTCTACTCTCCTATTCAACACATGAATTTAGTCTTCTCTAATATGATGGCACATCAACATCAACTCTATTTTGGTTAACAAATATATACTCTATCTCATCTTGACTAGCAACTCTTACTCTACCCATAAGAGAAAACTCCTCATCAATAACTTACTCGGTGCATGACTATAATAACATAGCTTGACTCATCACTATCTCCCTTTCTAGGATTACTAAACCTCTACATACTTTCCTCTAACTCTGGGCTCTTTCACTACTATTGCTCATGATCTCGTAACTCATCCTTCTTTTTTGGGGTGAAAATTTTACCCAAGCTCTAAACATACTTCTTCGAAAGGATCTCAGCTGAAACAAGGCTTAAGGAAAATAGTACAACTCGTTTTTAACTCAAACGTACGATTCATATAAACATGAGTGCATTCCTCTTAAACTCAACACTTAAATCACTCATGGGCTCTTCTCAAGACCCTCTAGAGTCTCATGACTTCCTCAAGACTCTTGCTAAGAAACACTCATCGATAAAGGACTAGCTTTGCTTTTCAGCCACCTCTAATATTAAGGGTAGTCGAATGAATATGAGAACGCACGAGTTAGAATAAATATCTACAACATAGCTCTATTGCATGATTAAGAGTATGAAAGAAGGGAAACTTTTCTTAAATGTTAGTAGACCCTCATTTATAGAAGTGGGACCCTCACAACCATAAACAAGACCCAACTGACACGGCTTCGTACACACCCTAGGACACTTGAATTATGTGCTCTGATACCAAGTTTGCCATGACCCGAGCCTACACCCTGGACGTGGCCGGTATTGGAGAACCATTTCTGGTCCCCAAGCAAACCCTCATCACTACAAGCAGAAGACTAACTCAAGCATACAAAGCTTAAAACTGAATAAAACTCATTGAACTCAATTACAAAAATCTTTAACTTAAAATGTTAACTTTAAATAAAATAGTATATTCAACTCGCCAGAAATAGGCAACTCAAGTCTTTAAAACATTCAATAAAATAAATGAAACAGAATTCTCAAACTCTATTGTCTATCTATGAAGCCACTAAATGACAAATATGGAAATCGGGACAAAACCCACGACATCCTGACAAAACTGAAAAGAAATAATGACATCCTCCGAAAGTAAGGAGGCTCACCATAGCTAACTCGAACTGTATGTGGTATCAACAAAACGTCTGTTGATGATCCTAAATACCTATATCTACATCATGAAATGATGCAGGTCAAATGGCTCAGTACATGGAATGTACGAGCATGTAAGGGGAATTCTAAAGCTTAAACATAAGCTTGAACTTGATAAAAAAAAACATACTTACCTCTTCTCAACTCACTCAACTAAAATCAACTCAAGAATAAGATACTCAACTCAAAGATATGATACTCAACTCAAAGGTACTCAACTCAAGATACTCTACTCTGGATACTCAACTCAAGATAAAGCAACAATAAAAAATGCAATATATGGAAAGCCTTTAAAATAGTAGATAGCAACTCAATGTATTGACGAATAACAACTTAATTTGTATATAATAATATATAATATGACTCTGTGGGAGATTCTCTAATCGACAACCATCAGTATGAGCTATGTGATGATATAGTGTCTCGCCCACGCTGCCAGAACTGTCCTATACTTTTGCGGGGTATAGAACCTCTCAACTAAGTGGATCCACTAAGCAATGCTTAAAAGCATTAAGGAATAATCTAAAAGGTATGACCCTTTCTACCTACGTTCGCTACATCGTTCATGAAGACTTGAGTTATCTGAACTCGTCCCCATATCGATGTTCAATACTACTCCCAAAAATATACTTAGCTCATATGTTTAAAAACATAACACTTTTTTTGGTTTGAGATTATTACCAAAAAATATTCTCTAAAAAGAGATGTTACTCAAACTGCTCAAAACTCTTTTGGAAATCTCAGTTTCCTCCTCTTTTAAATGTGAAAACATTTACTCTTGGGACTACTTAGTTCCCATATATCATTTTAAAGAAAATGAACTCGACTCTACTCTTTCTCAACTTAAGTGCTCAAGTCTTTAAACAAGTTTAGAAATATTTGTAAAAGACTTCTCAGAATAAAGTTCATGCCGAATTATGAACGTGAACGACTTCAAGGTTTTCAAAAACCATACATAGAACTCAATACTCGAGACACAATAACTCAGAACTCAAGAACTTTGATGGTAATACTCGTTTCAAGAATGCTTGACTCAGAGGGTTCATGAGCAATTACGAGCATGAACTACTCAACTCAAGGACTCAAAGATACTTCTCTTCTCCAGACTGCTCGACTTATAGGGCTCATGCGGAATTATTGGCATGAACAACTCAACTCAAGGACATTATGGTTAATATTTAATAGTCCCATGATTAGGAAATAAAATCTCAAAATGGATTAGGAACTCAATACTCAAGACTTAGAACTTGAAGATACTACTCCTCTCCAAGATACTCAATTTATGAAATTCACGTGGAATTTATGGGCATGAACAATTCAACTCGAGAATCTACATAACAATATGGAACTCGTATATACGACTCTTCTCATTCTCATACTTACTTCCTCAAATATTAACTCAAAATTAATAGTTTATCTCAAATGATTCACAATTTGACTCAAACACTTTCTTGAACTCTACTCTTAACTCTCTCTTGAATTTGAATTATGGATTCAAGAGTTATAATTCATGATATGAAGGATCTCGTGATGATAAATTAGGCTTATTAATACATTCACATTATTCTTATACTCACTTGCTCGAGTCTTGCAACAAGTTGTTTGAATTTGTAGAAGACTCTTTAAAAAGACTCAGAGCGACTTTCTCAAAATGATCGGAAGAACTCTCAAGGCTTAACTCTTAAATCTCCCTTAAATTTGAATTATGCATTCAAGATTATGATTCATGTTATGAATGATTTCTAGGTATTTAGAAGTAGTTTAGAATCGATAGGGCTTGAAGGTACACTTTTTAAAGACTCAGACAGGCAAAACGACGGAGAAGGGGTGTGGGCAGGCGACCCTGGAACACTGAGTGGCGCAGGGCACCAGCCCTCTACCTACAGAGGTGTCGTTGGGGCGGATTGGCTGGCGCAGGGCGCCAGGCCCCAACCTAGAAAACCCCGACGACTTTCTTTGCTCATTTTCTCACCCTAGTTCGCCTACATTCAAACGGTTTCTTCCCCAATCACTTGGATTCGATTACTCAACATAATTACATACTAATTTACTCAATAAAGCCCTCAAAACATTCACTTTCATTTCAAGAAATCATCAAAAACCTAACAAAACAATATTTAGAATGAACTTCAAGAACACTTATCAAGAACTTAAATCTTCCAATCTTAATGGACGAATTCGAATATGAAAATCATGTTTGGCGTGTGGGTGAATGAACCCAACACTATGAAAACTTACATAATTCATAGGGATCAAACCCTTGGCGAAAATCCACAATGAAACTCAAGAATCTCGACAAATGCTTTGATCCTTTCCTCTTTCCTCTTTCCTCTTCTTTTCTCTTCTTGAACTCTCAACTAAAATCCTAGGTGCTTAATAGGATTATAAAACTTAACCTAATCATATTAGACCCCTTAAACCTTACTTAAAATGATTTAAATCTGATTGGGTAAGGAAAAGACCAAAATACTCCTCACTATTTTTGGGTAATTTTCCTTAATTAGACAGCCTGACTTCAAAAGGGAATATCTCACTCATCCAAACCTGAAACTTACCAAACTCGGTGGTGTTGGAAAGATAATTCAAAGACCTTTCATTTGATACCTTATGGGCCACTTAACTCATCTTGAACTAAAAGTTATGGTCATTTGAAGTTGACCCAAAAATTCGAAGAACTTAGGAATGACTTGAATGAAGTCTCTTTTTTTCTTCTTGGAACTCAAGGTGCTACATATAGTGACCTTAACATTTAAGAAATTTTAAATTCCTTGGTAAAATCCTACTCACCACTAAGGATGGTTCAAGTCTTAACTCAAAAAACATTTGGGGTGGTACATGGCTTCGAACATTAAAAAGTTGGGTATGAAAGTTACTACTTGTGCTTTTCTTTATTATGCTTCAAATAGTACCCCCTATAGATTTTTTTTAATCTTGAAGATAATATTATAATTGAATCATGTGATGCAATTTTTCATGAGAATAAATTTTCATTTGATTCTAAAAATAGTGAGGGTCAAAGGAATTAACAAAATATTTTATCACTAGCTAGTTCTTCTACTTCTACTTTGAAAAATAACGAGATTGATGATTTTGAGTTAAGAAAAAAGTAAAAGAGCTAGAGTAAAAAAAAAGATTATGGTCCTAATTTTTATGCTTTTAATGTTGGAGATGACTCTCTCACTTTGAAAGAAGTTTTATCTTCACATGACTCCATTTTTTGGAAAGAGGTTATAAATGATGAAATGGAATCACTAATTTCTAATAAAACTTGGAAGTTAGTTTATTTACCACCGGGTTGTAAAACAATTCGTTGCAAATGAGTCTTGCAAAAAAAGTTGAAACCAGATGGATCTATTGATAAATATAAGGTTAAACTAGTTGCAAAAAGGTTTTAAACAATTAGAACGCCTAGAATTTTTTAATAACCACCAGCAGAGAATGAAAATATTCGCTGGTATTAATTTCAAAGGATGGCAGCAATGGGTATTTTTTTGGCTCACCATTCTTGGTCGGTAGAAATTTACCAATGAAGAAATTCCAGTGCCTGCTGCTGATATGTCAGACAGAGGAAAATTCATGATTATTGAAGTATGGAAACAGGAAGACTTCCTATGTAAGGGCTACATTTTAAGTTCTTTAGAGGATGACTTATATAATGTTTTCAGTGTATTGAAAACTTCGAAAGAATTGTGGAATGCACTTGAGAAGAAATATAAGAAAGAAGATGCATGCTTGAAGAAGTTTGTGGTCGCAAAGCTTTTAGACTATAAGATGACAAATAGCAAAATTATTGGATCACAAGTGCAAGAGCTTCAACTTATTTTCCATGATCAGATTGTTGAGGACATGGTAGTTAATGAAACTTTTCAAGTGGCTGCAATGATTGAGAAGTTACCTCCTTCATGGAATAACTTCAAGAATTATTTAAAGCACAAATGCAAAGAAATGCAACTTCAAGATCTAGTGATTCGGCTCAAGATCGAGGAAGATAACATGACCATTGAAAAGAATTCTCATGGGAGCTCGACAATCATGGGAGTTAATATTGTTGAAGAAGCTCCAACAAAAGGCAAGTAGAGAAATAAGTCGAACGGACAAAAGTCAGAGCAAGCCAAGAAGAAATTCAAGGGCAATTGTTACAATTGTGGTAAGGTTGGTCATAAGTCTACTATCTGTCGTTCTCCAAGAAAAGACAAGGACAACGACAAAAGTCAAGAGAACATCATGGAGAAGATGGAAGACGCAGATGACCTCTATGCAATGATCTCGAAGTGCAACTTAGTTGGAAATCCCAAGGAGTGGTTTCTCGACTCATGTGTCACTCGACATGTTTGCTTTGCAAATCATTTGTTCATGGGGAACAGAACAACAGCGAGGATTGCAGGAACTGATAAAGTAATGTTGAAAATGATATCCGACAAGGTGTTGATTTTAAACAACGTTCTACCCGTTCCTACTATTAGGAAGAATCCAGTTTCTGCTGCACTGCTCGTTAAAAATGGGCTTAAGTGTGTCCTAGCTAGTGACAAAGCTGTAATAAGTAAGAATGAGATGTTCTTAGGAAAGGGCTACCTTACTGAGGGTCTTTTCACTCTCAATGTAATGGTTGTTGACAGTATTAATAAGAATTCTATTTTTGTTTACTTATTGGAGTCAAATGATTTATGACATGCCCGTTTGGGACATGTATATTACAAAGCCTTGCGAAAAATAATTATTTTAGAAGTATTGTCTGACCTCAAGTGTGATAAAGCGAAATGTCAAATTTGTGTTGAATGTAAATTTGTTAAACATCCTTATAAGTCTGCTGATAAGAATTCAAATCCTCTAGACTTAATTCACATAGATATATGCGATATGAGATCGAATCATCTCGCGGTGGGAAAAAGTACTCTATAACATTTATTGACTATTGCACTCGATATTGTTGTGTATATTTTCTTAATAGTAAGGATGAAGCAGTTGATGCATTTAAGCAATACAAGATTGAGGTGGAGAATCAATTAAATCAAAATATAAGAATGATTTGGAGTGATATGGGTGGTGAATATGAATCTCCTTTTGCAGAGATATGTTTGGAATATGATATTATTCATCAAACTACTGCAACCTACACACCACAATCAAATGAGATGGCCGAATGGAAGAACATAACATTAAAGGAAATGATGAATGCCTCGTTAATCAGTTCTAGTTCATCGCAAAGCTTGTGGTGGAAGCTACCCTTACGGCTAACCGATTACTAAATAGGGTACCCCATAGGAAAACACAATCTATTCCATATGAATTATGGAAAGAAAGGAAACCCAACTTGAAATATTTCAAAGTGTAGGGGTGTTTAGCTAAGGTACAAGTTTCGTTACTCAAAAGGGTTAAAATTGGACCTAAAATAGTGGATTGTGTATTTATTCAATATGATGTGAACAGTAAGGCTTGTCGATTTTTGGTTCACAAATTTGATGATCCTGAAATTTATGTTAATACGGTAATTTATTCAGATAATATTGAGTTCTTTGAACACATTTATATGTACAAAACTGAATGTGATTCGACAAGTTAAAGATCTAAACGATCACGGGAAGAATCAATGGAAAATAAACCACTTAACAAGGATCCCAGGCATAGTAACAGTAAACGAAAATCCACTTCTTTTGGACCAGATTTTGTGGCATTCTTGCTTGAAAATGAGCCTCAAACATTTTAAGCAGTGATATCTTCTTTTGAGTCAAGTTTTTGGAAAGAAGCAGTCAATTGTGAGATCGAATCAATTTTGAATAACCACACTTGGGAATTAGCTGATCTTCCTCCGGGATATAAACCTTTAGGATCAAAATGGACCTTTAAAAGGAAAATGAAATATGATGAGACTATTGACAAATATAAGGCTAGAATTGTAGTGAAAGGATACGGATATAAGGAAGGTTTGGATTACTTTGATACATACTCTCCAGTAACGAGGATGTCACGACCCAGGGGTACACCCTAGATGTAACACGGCGTACTTGACCCCGAAGGGATCTCATACAAGCCCTTAGCATATCTTCACATAAGATAAAAGAAATGATGCGGAAATTTTAAAACTTTATCCATACAATCGAAGTCTTTTATAAAAGCAAGCAAAAGTCTAACTTGTCTCAATTTGCCATCTAATACAATCTTTGAATCAAAAATAGGGTCACAGCCCTTTCAATATAAATCCGAAAATGAAAGTACTAGAAAGAAACTACTAATGACTCATACGTCCTCGAATCTTGACGACTCACCACAAGCTAGGAGAATAGTCGATCCAAGCTTGAACCAATAGAAGATTGCCTTAAGAACCGGAACCTACACTTTGTGAAAAATGTAGAAAATATGGATTAGTACAAAAATGCACTAAGTATGATAGCCATGCACAAAGTCATGCTAAAAAGGACATTTTAGTTGAAAAGTACGCACTTTCCCAAGTTTGAGAATCATCATGCACTGTTAGTATAAAAGCATAAGTCATAAACATATTCAACCTATAGATCAGTATAGCATAATAGAACCATCTAATAAGTAACCCTAAGTTATACTTGTGCAATGTATAGATAAAGATCCCATAATCCCATCTATACTAAGTACCAGTTTTAGGCCACCATAATCATACTTACCATTCTTTATTCTCATCTTTAGTTAATACTCATCTTTAGTTACCATATAGTATGAAATTATTTTTTATTAGCGTTAATTAGATCAATAGTAAAACAAAATTAAAGTATAGTAAAATTATTAAACTTAACTAAAAAATATATACCTTAATTCATTAAACATCGCCTGGCGTATACTGTTTGGAATCTCGCTCCAAGAGTGATAAGCATGTGTATAAAGTCTTCTAACACAATCTTTTAAATCCCGGGCACCATCCTTTGCAGGATGCCACCTGCAAAACACACAATAAATAAGTTAGCTCATTTGATAACTTGGTGAATATAAATAACTTAGTGAATATTTCAAATGGATACATCCATCTTGTTTGAATCGGACCTCAGAGGCGGGCCTCTTGTACAAAGTGAATTGGAAGATGCTTCATCATATCAAAGAAACCACATGGAAATATCTTCTCCAACTTAGTAGTAATAACAAGAATAATTTCCTCCATCCTGTCTAAATTACTCTCCAATAACTTTCCAGAACACAAATCTTTTTAAAAAAAGACTTATCTCTATGATTGGTTTCCATATCCTTTCGGGTAGATGGCTAAAATCAATAGGAATTAAAGTTTCCATGAACAGATGACAATCATGACTTTTCATACCTACCAATTTTCCTTCATTCATATCTGCCCGCTTTCCTAAATTCAAAGCATAGTTCTCTGGCATCCTCAAATTTTTAACCCACTCACAAATTTCACATTTCTCATCCAATGTGAATGAAAATTTGGCTTTGGGATTAACTATTTTATCATTTTGTAATTCCTACAGCCATAACTCTTTTCTCCTACAATATTCCTTTATGTCCATTCTAGTTTTTGGATTGTCTTTTGTCTTACCTTTAACATCCATCACTGTGTTAAACAAAATGTCAAAATAATTTTTTTCAATGTGCATCACATCAATATTATGTTGTAGCAAATTGTCCTTCCAATACGGCAACTCCCAAAATATGCTTTGTTTGGTTGAATTAAGTTCAACACCATATCCAGGAAGTCTAGAAGGTGAAGCTTCTGTAACTTTAGGTAATTGAGAAACTCTCTCGCAAATTTGATGCTCTGTGAGTAAAGGAGGTGCGGGGTCACTTTCAATCTTTATTTTTCGTAAATGCATTTTTCATCTTTCTAAACTCATGGTCCATTGGCAAGAGCTGCCGATGACAATCAAACCATGTATTTTTTCTGCCATGCTTTAAAGTGAATGCCTTACTATTTTCCATGCAATACGGACATGCTAGCTTTCCAGCTGTCATCCAACCAGACAATATCCCGTATGTAGGAAAATCATTAATAGTCCACATTAAAGAAGCACGCCTAACGAAATTCTTCTTAGTTGATATATCATAAGTCAAAATGCCTTCAAACCACAATTGTTTGAGCTTATCTATCAATGCTTGTAGATAGACATCAATCAAACTTTTTGGATTACGGGGACCTGAAATAACACAACTCAGAAATATGTAGGGATTGGTCATGCACATTTCAGGAGGAATATTATACGGAGTAAGAAATATCGACCAACATGAATAAGGCGAAGCAGCATTAGAGAATGGTGTGAAGCCATCTGCACACAACTCCAATCTAACATTTCTTGGTTCACTAGCAAAATCAAGATATACATTATCAAAATGATTCCATGCTTCACCATCAGATGGATGAAAAAAGAAACCCGGCGGCCTTCTATATTCACGATGCCATCTCATATGTGGGGCAGACCTCATTGATGTATATAACCTCTTTAACCTAGGAATAAGAGGTAGATAATGCATCGCCTTAACTGGGACCATCTTTCCACCCAGAGTCCTCTTATAACGAGCATGTCCACAAAACTTACGATTTTCTAATTCATTATAAGTCTTGTACAACAACATGCAGCCATTAACACAACAATGAATTATATCATACGTCAATCCTAACTTGGAAACCAACCGTTTGGCCTGATAGAAGTTCTTAGGTATGTTAAACTCTGGATTAACTAGTTCACCCAAAAGATCAACCATTGAGTCCATAGCCGCATTAGGAACATTCCAATCTGATTTAATATTCATTAATCTAACTGCAACTGACAAGGCAGAATGCGGACTCCCTTCACATAGTAGATGACTAGACTCTTCTAATTGATCATAGAAGCATTTTGCTTCTTCATTAGGAGCTTCATCAAAATATTGTTCGGGTTTCATCCCACCTTGAACCCCGAAAGCATCATTGATCATTTCATGAACCCTCTCATGTCTAACCCTATCATGTTCAACCCTAATTTGGCCATGTGGTGCAAGCAAATTATATTCATCCACAGGCATCGAATTATAAAATATACCATTCAATCCATCTTTTTCTCCATGATCAATCATACAAAATATCTATGCTTAAATCCATTATGATACAAATGAACCATGATTGTATCTGGTTCAAAAAAAATTAAGCACCTACATGCTTTACAAGGACACCTAACCAATCCATTATTCTTGAAAATGTCAAGTGTCATTGTATGTTCAATAAAATCTCTAACTCCGTCAATAAACTCAAGTTTCAAACCAGCACCAGTTTCATAATGCATATTATACATCCACAAACGATGATCCATCTACAAAAATATAGATATTCAATTATATTATAAATTAAATTTAATAATAATTTTACTACATTAATAACTTGTTAATATATATTTATAATAATTACTTAATAATTATATTAATTATTACTTTTATATATATATATATATATATATATCTAATTAAT
>JAJOOH010016995.1:0-27743 GCA_029582605.1 Solanum gracilifrons
TCAAATTTGCTAAAATAATTATATCCTTGTATTTGTCTTATCTTTAGTATTTTATTTGGTATCGGATAATTATATGTTTTAGTTTTCACATTTAAATTTCTATAATCAATAACCATTCTGCTTTTTCCTCTTTTTTGTTCACTATGTTTATTTACGATAAATGCCGGGCTTGTATGCTTACTATTACTTTCTTGTATAAATCCTTTCTCTAGTAATTCAGTTATATGTATTTTAAATTCTGTTAAATCATTGAAATTATACTTTAATGGTTTTTGAGTTATTATACTATTATTATCAATTAGCTCAATTTTTACTTTAGTTTTATGTTTTTCCCATCCTTGTAAAGGATCCTCACTATATAATAATTCTAACTTATCTTGGATTATTTTTACTTTATCTATAGAGAATATAATTAATTCTATTTTAGGGTCTTCTTCTTTTATATTTTCTAATTTTTGTGTTATATTTTCTAAAGAAAAAAGAAGAAATTGCAGAGCAACAAAGTCAAAAGTTACATCTGTGTTGAAGAGAGTCAAGGGAAAGAGCAGAAATTTAAAGAAGTAAAGAATTAGTTGAGAAAAGAGCTAAAAAGCCAATGTAATGTCAAGGAGGGCAGAAAAGTAACTAAAAAGTACCCAAATGTACCCTACCTGATCCTAAGCCTACGTTGAAAGCTAAGAAAGTCATATAGTGATCCCAATGACTAGTTTAGAGCGTCTATGCAGTGAAAATTAGGGCAAGCCTATGGTATTGAGCACTAACTGTACTTGAAGTCACTTCTGAGCGTGAGTGTTTAGTGAATCATGAAACTTGAAATTCATATCTATTGTCTGAAAAATTATTTCTTTTGAAATAAGGGCACTAGTTACATTGTTGGAGAGTTGGTATCTTGGTGATTGTGAAAAGTGTATGTTCTGGTGTCTACTGGTCGATCTATGTCATGTTTAGATCTGCATGAGTTAGCTTGTTGAGTCTAGATGAGAAGATTTGCACTAAGCGATGGGATTAATTGAGAAAGCAATGTGATTGCTTGAGTTGATATGTTTACTTCTACATAAGTGTCGTTTAGAGTTTTAATGTGTCGCTTGAGGACAAACAACAAGCTTAAGTTTAAGGTGTTGATATACCATGAGTTTACTATATTTTTTATGCATTTCATTTAAATTTTGTGTGTGTATTGGGCTAGTTTGTTATTAGAAATAATGCTTTGTGTGTAATTCTTAAGGCAAAATAGGCTTGGATGCAGTTGATGAAGATGTGAGCTGAAAATTACAAAAGTAGCTAATGCTGGATCCAACCACAAACCGTAGGTCCAGTGACAGTCCGTGGATGGGAAGTCGTAGGTCCTGTCTGGAAGTTGAGTTTCAGTACTCAAACCACCGACTGACAGGACGGACCGTAGGTTGGCATGCGTAGGTGGAAGATCAGGGAAGTCTGACCAAGTGCGGAACCACCGAGGCATCGACGGACCGTAGATTGACCCATGGTTCATCTTGCACATCTGTCATTGGGGATCAGAAAGTTGAAAGTTCCAGTACCTGATTATTTTTCCAAGTGTTGGTTCACAGAGGGTGACCTACGGACCGTAGGTCAACCCACGGTTCGTAGGTCGAGGCGTAAAATCAAACCGCGTCTTAGCAGTTTATTTCCTTATTTTATTTCCTATTTAATGTAGGATTTTTTTTTCTATAAATAGGAAATATGAATGTAATCCTCATTTTTGGGGGTTAGACATTATTGTAAACTTCTAGTTTTTGGTTTTTGGGAATTAATTTTCAAACTCTTGGCAATTAAATTTCCAAATTTCGTTTTATACAATTTTCACTTTGAAATTCAATTCAAAATTTTGGGTTTCATCTATTTTAACTGTATGTTCATGAATTATTTCAATTTGATTATGAATTTTGAACTCTCAAGCATGAGTAGCTAAATCCACAACTAAGGTTGTGGGAGCCATGATCAATTAACAATGTATCAATAATAATTAACTGATTTATGAATAGTGTTATGCATGTATTGTTAATCCTTTTGTTTAGAAGTCTTTCTATCGGTGTGCGACGTTAGAACTCACCTCATTCCTACTTGCCGGACCAAGGAGGTAATAAATGAGAAAAGGATTAATCAACAGAGTTTTAGTGGATGCTATCTAATAGTTTGATGTCAATTGGAATGAGGTTGAAAACTAAACTACATTGATATGACGACTAATCTGGGGTAAAGGTAAGGGTTAGTAAAGCATACACCCATAGACAAACCAAGTTGTGTGGTGAAATTCCCTACTTGGAGGATCAATCACTTACGGATACCTAACTTACCAACTCTGCATGTCCAACACTAGGAAATGATTACTAGTATTAGGATTACTGCCTTAAGAGCTTGTGAGGAACACATATACCCTAGTTTTCATCTCATATTGATAAAATCAAAGTTTGAATCTTGTTGCTTGTTACTTAATGAACAATCTGTTAATTTAGTTATAAAATCTCCTTTGTTTACTTTCAATGGAAATAATTTGACTAAACATATATACTTGTTAGATAAGTTTATGTCTAGACCATATTCCTCGTGGGATCGACCCCAACATACAAGTTGAGTTCTTTATTTGACAACAATCGCTTATACTTCTTTAGGGAGGTGTAATATAAGCGTATCAACATCTCCCAAAGTGACACTGTGCAAGGCAAATATTTAATGTGCGAATGGTGAACTAAAGTGGTATTCAACAATTCGCCAAACGTGAAAGATAGACTCGATCGAGTTCGCCAACTAAGGTTTAAACAACTTAACCCTAGAGCATCACAAGAGGAGTTCAGGAGTGAAGGGCGATTCGCCGAGTGAGTTTGGTGAGCTTCACTAATATTGTCGAGTTGGTTACAAAGTGAATTTTGGGCCAAATTTTGGGAAATTATAAATAAGCCAATTGATATAATTTTTTAGGGAGTTCGATTAGAGAGTTTGAAAAAAATGTTCAAGTGAGAGAGTTTTGAAGGAAACTTTACTTTTTAGAACACTTTTTCTAGTCATCCTGGGGTTTTATAATTTGAATCTTGATTTGATATATTGAAGTTAAATCCAAAGTGGGTTTACTCTTAATTGCTTGATTTCAAGTTACCCATGGTTGATCTCATGAAAGGTATATTTTCTTTACTTTTTGTGATCGGTTGCTAAAATCTCAAGATCTAGGGGGTGCTCAAATAGGGTTGGATATTGATTTACCAACCTAATGATGTTATTGATAAGTTGAGGAGGATACCGATGAGGAGATTAAGTAGGATGAGTTCTTGTAAGTGGTAGAGAAGATGATTGTTGCGACATTGACAGAGTTGTTAGGTATAGAAGAGATTATAGTACATGCCTCATTAGAGAGATCTCATCTGGATACGTCTGAAGTCGACACAAGTACAGTTTCTTCAGACTCTACAATGCCCCTATAGATGTGTGATACCAACCCACATCTCAAGACATATTTTAGAAGACAATATCAACAAAAGAATAAATAGTTGAATTCTGGACAAACAACTGCTACAACAGTTGTCTAGCAGTTGTTATTCCTAGTTTATAGTTTATAGTGTCAGTCTTATCCTTTTATGTTCTCTATATATATGTAATCAGGATTATTTATTGGTATTATGTAATTAAGAATCAAAACTATTATTTTCAGGAGTCTTGTCCTCTCCATAAAAACAACTTTATCTTTATAGTTGTGTTTAAGATACTTGCACAAACTATTTAGAGTAAATCTACTTGCTTTGTTCTATTACGTCAAATCTCTACTTCTGGTTACTATCAGTTTTGGTATCAGAGCAGATCGACCCAACATGGTCAATACCAGATTATCTAATTCCCGAGAAGGCGTTCCCAATGTTGAATCTCTTGCCCAACAGTTATCTGCCATAGCGTCAAAGTTAAATACAATTGACTCCCTGGCAGTAGATGTTGCAACATTGAAGGCCCCGACTAGTTGCACTCAACAAGAAGAATCTAGTCATATAAACAGTAATAAAGGAAAGTCTGTTTGGCAAGATGAGGAAGAAGAAATTGATAGTCCATCTTGGTCAAAAAATCCTCCCCGAAAGCCATACACAAAGATGGAATTCCCCAGATTTGAAGGAGGCGATCCTAGAGGATGAGTTTTGAACGCAGAAAAATATTTCTGCTAATATCAAACTCAAGAGGAACATAAAGTTGACATCGCGGCGATGTATTTGGAAGGGGATGCTCTGGATCTCTTCTCTTGGATAAATCGTGAGCGAACTTTGCTTTATTGGAAAGAACTTGTTAAAGCATTGCAGGAAAATTATGGTCCTGCAGAGTTTCAAAATCCCGACGAGCACCTTTGTAACATTCAGCGAATAGGTTCTGTATAGCAGTATCATCAAGAATTTGCAAAGAGTTCATCTAGGGTACAAATTGGCCAGATCACTGTCTCTTAGGGGTGTTCCTGCATGGGTTGAAAGAGGAACTTAAATTTGACGTTAGGATTCACAAACCTAGAATAGTTTACAGGGCTATGAGTTTGGCACTTGAATTTGAAAATAAATTAGGCACAACTTGCAGCAATAGAGTGCCCAATTGGACCCCAAACTATAGACCCGCAGTACAAAATCCATTGAATTCTTTTAGAAACACCAAAAACAATTCTTCATATGCAAATCACAATTTATTAAGCAGTGTTTCATCCAACCCAGCTGCTTCACAACCTCTTCAAACGTGAACATGGGATACCGAGAGGAGAAATCTTATGGAACAAGGACTTTGCTTTCGTTGCCATGATAAATTTGCACCCGGTCATAGATGCAAATCTGCAAAATTATCTCTCATGGAGATTACTGGAGAAGGTCAATTGGAAGAGGTTAACGAGGTCAATGCAGTGATTGGTGATAACCCTCAAGAAAATGACCTTGCTGAAATTTCCTTCCATGCCATTTTGGGACAATCAGTGGGTGCTACAATGAAGCTTCAGGGTGAGATCAATGGTAAAAAGGTTTTAATACTTGTGGATAGTGGTTCCACACATAATTTTGTGGCTGATTCCAGTGTGGAGGAGCATAATATACCAGTAGAAATGGTTCCAACATTCGGTGTGCAAATAGGGAATGGGGATATCATACGTTGCAATAAAATTTGTCGGAATCTTCAAATCCAATTGTCTGGCTCTACTATCACTCATGATTACTACCCTTTTGCAATTGGAGGGGCTGATGTGGTTTTTGGTATCAAATGGTTAGCTTCTCTCAATATGATTCAAGCTAACTGGAAGGATATGTTGATAATTTTCAATTGGCAAGGGAAGCGTTACGAATTGCAAGGTGTGAGATCAATAGATTCAGCCACAGCTTCTCTACAATCTTTTAATATGGTATCAGAAGTTCCTGGTAATGCAATCCAAACCCTTTTACATGAATTCCAGTTTGTGTTTTCTGAACCAACATCTCTTCCACCATTTAGAGCACATTCTCATGCTATTCCTCTGTTACCAAATTCTAAACCTCCAAACATCAGACCTTATCGTTACCCACATGGTCAAAAAACTGAAATTGAGAACCAAGTTGCAGCTTTATTAAAATCTTATTTCATTCGCCCTAGTTCAAGTCCCTTTGCTAGTCCGGTTCTGCTAGTTAAAAAGACAGATAACTCTTGGTGGTTTTGTGTGGATTACCATAGCCTAAACAAAATCACTGTCCCGGACAAATATTCAATTCCAAATATCGATGAGTTGTTAGATGAATTACATGGGGTCACAATTTTTTCTAAAATTGATCTTCGTTCCGGATACTATCAAATTCGTGTCCAGCCTGCTGATGTCTATAAATCTGCCTTTTGCACTCATTCAAGCCATTATGAGTTTCTCGTAATGCCTTTTGGACTCACCGATGTACCATCCACATTTCAAGGTGACATGAATGATCTTTTCAGGGCATACCTTCGAAAATCTGTCTTAGTGTTCTTTGATGATATTCTAATTTATAGTCCTGACCCCCAAACACACCAACAACACATTCAAACAGTCCTCCATCTTCTTTCTGTCAATTCCTTTTTTGCTAATCCAAAGAAATGTTTATTTGGTCAACACTAAGTTGGTTTTCTAGGTCATGTGATTTCTCAAGATGGAGTAGCCGTGGATTCAAAAAAAATATCTGCGGTGTTGGAATGGCCTGTTCCAAAGAATGTCAAGGAACTTCGTGGTTTCTTAGGTCTCACAGGTTATTATAGGCGCTTTGTTAAGAACTATGGGATCATTGCTCGTCCTTTAACATAATTGACCAAGAAAGATGCTTTTACCTAGCATGGAAAAGTAGAGCAGGTTTTCCAAAATCTTAAGAGGATCTTGACATCAATACCAGTGCTTCATCTTCCATATTTCACTCAACAGTTTATAGTTGAGTGTGATGCTTCATCTGATGGAGTTGGGGCTATTTTACTGCAACACTGTCATCCAGTAGCCTATTTCAGAAGTGAAAACAAAGAAGCTTATGCCTTGTCTCGTCACCCTCAACATGCTGATTTTTTTTATCTTTGGTGATGCCTATTCCATTAGATTTCAGTGATTTGGCAGAAGCAATTGAAGCTGATCCATATATTAAGCAGATTCGAGATCAACTCTTTTTTGATTCGTCGATTCATCCTGATTTCTCGTTGTTTGCTAACCATCTTTACTACAAATCTCGGCTGGTTATTCCTGATTATCCTGAACTCAAAGGTCAAGATTTTAGCAGAGTCACATGATTCTCAAACAGGAGGGCACAGAGCTTACTTGAAAACTCTCAAAAGGGTATCTGCAAATTTTTTCTGGCCTTGTTTGAAGCATGATATTAAGTCCTTTGTCCAGAATTGTTTGATATGCTTGCAACATAAATATGAAAAATTAGCTCCAGCTGCTCTCTTACAACCTTTACCCATTCCTAATAGAGTTTGGGAGGATATCTCCCTTGATTTCATTGTTCGGATTCCTCCTTCTAATGGCTTTGATACTAGTGGTGGTTGACAGGTTTAGCAAATACAACCATTTTCTTTCTTTATCTCATCCCTTTACTGCTAAAACAATGGCTGGGGTTTTCTGTAAGGAAATTGTCATGTTGCATGGTTTACCGCGCTCCATTCTTTCAGATCGTGATGTTGTCTTCACAAGTGCTTTTTGGCAGGAACTTTTTCGCCTTAGTCGCACTTGTCTCTGTATGGGTACTTCTTATCATCCCAAATCTAACGGTCAAACAGAGGTGATCAATCGCTGCCTTGAGACTTACTTACGTTGTTTTACTCATGACAAGCCTAAATCATGGCTTCAATATCTATCTTGGGCTGAATATTCTCTCAACAGTGGATACCATTCTTCAGCCAATATGAGTCTTTTGCAGATTGTGTATGGGAGAGAACCACAACTCTTGTATCCCTTTGTTCATGGAGAAACTAAAATTGCTGAACTTGAACAGTAGCTCGTGGAACGAGATCAAATGTTAGAGGTACTACATTCCAATCTCATGAAGGCTCAATCCAGAATGAAGTTTCAAGCTGATTCCAAGCGATGTCACTTGTCTTTTAATGTGGCTGATGCTATTTTCCTTCATTTGCGACCTTATCGACATAAGAGTTTAGCTAAACGTCTTAATGATAAGCTTTCACCTCGATATTTTGGACCATACAAAATTGTTCATCGAGTTGGTCCTGTTTCTTATGAATTGTAGCTTTCTGAAACATCTAAGGTACATCATTTTTCATGTCTCGCTGCTTCGTTTTGCTCGTGGTTGTTTTGATATTGCTTCCCGTCCACCCTTACCTCTATCAGGTGAAATAGAATTTCTGGTGGAACCTGAAAAAGTTTTATCGCATCATTGGGTGAAAGAGTCAGGAGTGCCAACTCTGGAATTACTTATTCAATGGTGTCATCGTCCTGTTGAAGAGGCTAGTTGGGAAGACTATGACTTCTTTGCTGTTTAATTTCCTTTGTTCTGCCTTGAGGACAAGCCTCTTTTCAAGGGGGATGCACTGATACCAACCAACCTCTCAAGACGTACTCTAGAACAAAATATCGACAAAAGAATAAAGAGTTGAATTTTGTTCAAACAATTGTCTAGCAGTTGTCTAACAATTATTATTCCTAGTTTGTAGTTTATAGTGTCAACAACAGTTGTCTAGCAGTTGTCTAATAATTATTATTCCTAGTTTGTAGTTTATAGTGTCAGTCTTATCCTTTTATGTTCTCTATATATATGTAATCAGGATTAGTTATTGGTATTATGTAATTTAGAATCAAAACTACTATTTTCTGGAGTCTTGTCCTCTCCATACTGACAACTTTATCTGTATAGTTGTGTTTAAGATACTTGCACAAACCATTTACAGTAAATCTACTTGCTTTGTTCTATTTTGTTGGATCTCTACTTCTGGTTACTATCAATGTGCCAGGCGGTGATGCCCGGGTTGATATGACCATGCTTACTCTTGCTCCTATTTTACTAGGCACTAATGCCCGAGATGATACGAACCCTTCTGAACCCCAGGATCAGAGCAATTCACAAGGATAGAGTGTCAAAGGGATCTTTATATCACTTCCTCCCGTACTTACTTTTTATAGCATTGAGGACAGTGCTATTTTATTTCGGTGGGTGAAGACACTTGTGCCTATATTCCTTCTTTTGATTTTATTATTATTTAGAGTTTTTTTGAGACGTTTTTATTATTTTGAAATTTTCAATTTTATTATGATAATTGATGGTTTGATTCATTTTGTCACTCTCTTCTTATTGCCCCGTGATTTTGGAAATTTTTGAAATGCTTGAGTTTTCATACTTGAAGTTTGAGGATCGATTTTGTTCAATATCTATGTCTTGGATAGTACTTGTGATGCGAAATTTGTTTTTCTGTTAATGTTGCAAGAAAAAATAGGTGTTGCTTTATTTTTGTAATCTTTTTTATTCTTGTGTTGACTAGCTGCATATTGATATGAATCTTGCTATGAACATCACACATAAGCATTTTTTTTTTGTAGATCTGTGCTAAATGATTGTGTTTTAAGTGCCATGTGTGGTGAGGCCCTACTTGAATGTATGCATGTTGAATCCTAGATTTTGCTTTGTTAGTGTGATTATCTAGCTTTGGTGATCGCAAGAAATTATTTTGGGAACAAATTTTGAGAGGAAACCAAATGTTCATACCTTTTACTACTAACTTGTGAGTGTTTGAAACCATCTTAACATCATTTGAGCCTAAACCATTTGTTGTCAATGTTGTTGAAACCTCTTTAACTAAATTTTCCCTAACTTTACACCATAAATTCTTTTCTAAGCATTGCAGGTATGAATAGCCAACTTAGGCCAAAATCCTAAGTTCGGGGTATGGAAAGGAGGGAGGAAATAAAGCCAAGTGAAAGGTAAAGAAAGAAAAACTGATACTCATTTTTGAAATTTGTTGCAGAAAGAAGGAACCCCTCCTAATAAAGAAAAGACAAAAAAAGAGAATGCAGAAAAGTTTGAAAGTTGAAATGAAAAATGAAGTGTGATGAAATAAAAATGATTTCTAATAAATTGAATGAAAATTAAGGTATGAGTCTCCATGTGAGAAAAATGAACGGAACTTGAGAAGAGATGAAATGAGTACAACAATTCTTTAAAAAGGTGAAGTTAGTGAGAAAAATTGACCAAAACTTTACCCTCAACCACATTATAATCCTAAAAATACCTTTGTGATCTTGCATGAACTAGGTTGTGTGATTATTGGAAAATATGGGCAAACCTATGGGATGAGGCATATATATGGTTCATATCAATTTGCCGAAATCTACTTGAAAGAGAGATCCCCGTAAGATAATGGGTTGACTTCTGATTCAAATAGTTGAGATTAAAAGAAGATTCTATGATATAGTGGTATGAGATCGAAAGAAGATTAGTTCCATTGAAGAGTACCTAGCCTATTCATGATTTTTTAGCACTATTGAGAAACACAAGTACCCCCTATATGACATTGATACCAATCCTTGCACCCCTAGATTATTCTTTACATGCTTGAATTTCAAAGTTTAGTTCTATTGTGATACTTTATACTTTAGCCCATTTTTGTAAATTTGGTGGAATCATCCACTCTTTTGTGCTAAAGTGCTATAATGAATAAATTCACATTCTTAATTTCCTAGTTGAATTCTTATCCTCAAACCATTCCTTGTGAAATTCGACCCCGACTCTTTGTTGAGGGTGTTTTTATTGACAATAGCCGCTTACTCTTCTAATTGTTTTAGGAATAATTTGAGTATTATCAAGTTCTAAAAATAAAGGAACTCATCACCTTCTGTCTAAAAACTTTGATCTAACTAACTAGAATCCTGATAATAAAAACATGAATTTACATCATATAAAAAATGTAGACATATGATGTATGTGAATTGATACTTTGAATGTACTGAGTAAGAGATATATGTATGTTGATTTGTAAAGTTGAACATGATGATTCTGAGATGCTAAAATGAATATGAAACAGAAATATATGAATTGATTCAATGACAACGTAATTAAATATGCAATTGATAGATGCAAAAACTTAAATAAATGAATGTAAGGTCAAAGAAATATTCTAAAAATCATAACATACGCTTAAATCATAGTCTCTCTGGAAGTCATAAAAACCTTTGAAGAAAACATAGTTCTTTTGTGGAATATTTACCATTAACCAACATAGACCATGTGAGTTATAACATGGAGTCTGATATTTTTCCCACACTAAAAAGAGAATTTCCTACTTGTCAAGGTAAGGACCATACATATTAGCTTAGGTGAATCCATTAGCTATGTCTTTCTAAGACAAATCCTATGGGGCACGTAGTGAGGGACAAAGAGATGACTTCTAGAGACCCGACCTCTACTAATGGGAAGACCTCCATTTCAAATTCTTCTTGGTGCTAAGTCTAATCCTAACAGAATGAACATAATCATAATGATATCAAAATACTTGGAAAGACAACAAATAAGACGACCAATCCAATCATAAGTTCAAAATTATAGTAGGCCCTTTCAAAAGCACGATTTTATAAACTCGTTCATAAGACACTTACTTTTTAAGCATCTAAATCATGATCCTTCCAAATGTTAGAAAACCTTTCACAAATTATTGACACTTTCAATTAAAATCATCCATCAGTCATAAATTTCCAATTTCATAAAACATGCAGAAATCCACAATCAGAATTCATATGTTTGTAACTATAGTTCATATTCGTAAATTAGACATAGGCACGGGTTCATGTGAAATCAATAAAAATTAGGTAATTAAGTTAAATCATGCATAATAAGATTAAATATAAGTAATTCAATCCCAATAATTGAACCTATATGGAGAATAGCATAAAACCCTAGAAATTGTGTCACACCCCAATCCTAGGTGAGGAAGACAAGTACCATATGAACACATGCTTTACAAGTGACCTATGATGAGAAAGTACTACTATTCAGATAGATTTACTGATGAAAAGCTTCATATACAACACATGTCGACTAGCTGAACCGATACATGTGACAAGTGAAACTATGAATATAGATGATAGCTTTATGATGTCTACAAAGCCTCTACTGGAATCCATGATTGTACTACTATGAAAATACGCATAGTAAACTCGGCAAAGCCCCGAATCAACCTAGAGCTCACCAACAACCGCTAAGTATCTACTAGTTGAGTACATGTACCTGCAACATGAAATGAAGCATCCCCAATAAGGGATGTCAGTACGAAAGAATGTACTTGTAACACACCGACTTTTCATAACGCCTAAATTAACTCGTATCTTTGTGGAAAGACAAGGAGGGTGGGTAATAAATTAAGAATAATGTGGTATGTCATATTTTAAGTATTCAAGGGTTGTATCTTATGTTTTGAACTTAGGTAAGTGGCAAAATAAAAGTCGGCGAAAGTTATCGTAAGTTCCTTTTTAAAGATTTCTCTGACATTTGGGTAAAATGGCTTGGATATTTTCTCCCAATATATAAAGAATTAGAAGGCCTATCACCCTTTAAATCGTTCCTATGGAGTTCTTGCATGATGAAGGTTAGTTTTTGACGATTTCTACCATTAAAGGATGCCCCCGTGCCTAGAAACGTGATCTCTATACGTGGCAATCATTTTTCCCTTCTATTAGCTGCGTTTGGAGCTGGTTTTTGAAGATATAAATTTTTAGTTATTGGTGTTTCTTCAAGGTTTAAACTTGGTTAACTAAGGTAATCAGGTCGGGACTCTTTTATGATAGTTTTTATGAATATCCACGAACGTTTCGACAAGTTGGGGCAATATGGCATATTTGCCAATTGAAGATTAATTATGAACTCTCTATAGGTGCGTACCAGCTGTGTATGTATAATGTTTGTGAAGCTTAGGACATAAGGAACAACTTTCGTGACGGAACTACGGTATTTCGAGCATTCATTGGAAAGGTATGTTAAGGTTATTCCCTTCATTCGACATGTTTCCTTCGAGCTTGGGAGTGATATAATGGGGTAGTTAATATTGGTGCTCTTGTAGATATAATTGTGAGGAGTTAGCTGATTGAGTGGTTATAAACTCTCATTTTAGGGGCTCATATTCTGTTAAGAACGACCCTAAGTTAGGAATGACATGAAGATTATTAAAATATATTGTTTATAGCTAAATTGCTTGCCTTTCGCCTATTTTAATTTTTTGTCTCCCTTGGGGATATTGTGGTTAGTTGTTGAGCTTTAAACTGCCTATGGGGGCTATGATGTTGTCTAATAGGACTATGTTATTTCCAAAGAGGGCTATGTTGCCCACCGGGCAATATTGATGCCAAAGAGTGTTATGTGTTGCCTACGAGGCTATTTTGACGCCAAAGAGGGATATATGTTGCCTACAGGGCTATGTTGATGCAAATGAGGGCTATGTGCAGCCCACAGAGCTATGATGTTGCCTAAGAGGGCTATGTGCTGCCTACGGGGCTATGCGACTTCTTACAAAGACAAGGGGCTACCGATAGGGGTATGTAGATTAATTTGACACCTTTTAGGCTTATGGAGGCCTAGGTAGGTGGTATGTTGTTGGTACCTGCCGAGCTTATGGGGGCTTGGTTAGGTTGATGTTTAATCATTTTCGTATTTTTAAATTCAGTAGTGGGTTAGCATGCTTATCTGAAATTTTGATTTCCTTACGTGATTGCTTTCGGTATATTATTATACTTAGTTAATTAGTCTATATCCTTTTATTCTCTGTACATTATTTTGTACTGACGCCCCATTGCCTTGGGGGCGCTGCATTTACGCATACAGGTCCCGACAGATGACCCTGTAGACCTCTTTAGCAACAGGATTGACTTCTATTCGATTGGATAGCGCCTTTCCTCCGGAGCTGCCCGAGTTGGGAGGTTTGTTGGCTTTTGTTGTATATATCTTTATTGGTAGGTTGGGGCCCTATCCCGCTAATCTTTACTACTCTTAGAGACTTGCAAACTAGTGTGTGGGGTGTATAGACAAGTTATGGCCATACTGGCCTAGCATGTTGATATGTTGAAGCTTGTGAGCTATTTGATGTATTATCTTGATATATACCTGCTTTCAATTTTGGTATAGATATTATGGTGGCCTTAACGGCCCAATGAGGACTTCTGTGCTAGTTGGCTATTTATTTATATAAACTCTTGGAAGTAGCTTTTTCTTTTATAGATCAGTTGACAGGGTCCTTGCCGGCCGAGGCCTTAGTTTTAAGCCGAGATATATTTATTTGTTTTCTTGATTGCGTGTGGCTGCCATGCTCTAGTAGTAAATAGTTCAGCAGGGTCGGCTCCAGCCTTAGTTTTGGCATTAGGAGCCAGTTGCACCCCTTGAGTTTGGGTCGTGACAAACTTGGTAACAATGACATGGGAACATAGGCAGATCCAACTTAAGGACGGATACATATTCCAAGTAAGAACATATAAAATGTACAATAGAGCAATGAGGTAACATTATAGTCTAACATAATGGGAGTAATAACTAATAAAGGGAAGATATGAACATGAGAAAAGATGACATACATGAAGGAATAAACAATTGAAGCAAGTTGGCAAGATACTGGTAGATCGTATAGCAAACATATAAACATATGTACCATGCGTAATCTAGGATGATTTTGATTTGTATAAGGGGAATACGTGCCAAGGTTACTTTGACGATGAAAGAAGTTTAAACCCTACATGCTAATACTTGGCAGAGTAACCACATACATTTAGTAATAAACTCATATTAGAGTACTCACTTTGATGCTCTAGGGTGTAGAAAGTGCAACTATGGATCAGTCACTACCAAGGGCACTTAGAAAGCTTACTTTGTAATACAAGTGTTACATTCATGCCAAAGAAATAGGAAATCGAATAACTTTACATACCTCTTTTCCCAATTCCTATAGCTTACGAAGTGTCAACCTGTCCTTTAACGTCATAGTATTCATCTACAACAACCAATCATTAATGCTAATATTAGCAGCTTACCAACCAACTTGGGATATTTCAACTAATCAAAATAGTAGCCAGGCAGTCAGCCTATAATCCTTCTAATTAATTGTTTTCTTTCACAAATTATGTATGTTATAGTTATTTACACGAAACAACCTTCCCATGGAACGGGCAGTGAGCTTACCAAAACTTTAATTCAATGGTGCATCACCATAACATATAAATCTGCACCCTACAACTTTCCACATTCATTCTCTAAGTACATCCATGACCTCCCATAAACAAATTAATTCTATAGTATTCCTTAACACACAAAAATAATCAAAATACTTGAATTTATGGTTTTCAATCACCATCCCACGAGTTGCAATAAACAAGTAAATCTAGAATTCTGAAATAAACTGATATTTAGAGGTTGTAGAAGTGCCCTTACCTTGGCTATCTAAATCTGTTATGCTCCTTAAATTACTGTTTTTGTAACCTTCTCTTAATCTTTGGAAGAGAGTGGCAGAACCTTGGCTGCCAACACATATAGCTATGTCTAGTTCACACCCCATGAAGAACTGTCCAATTTACTTGAAATAATAGATAAGAGAAGGTGATCTTGTGGCTGCTTTGGAAGAAACAAGATGAAAAATAGTTAGAACCCTTAGTGGGAATATTGGGTGCCTGTTTCATCTTGAGAGAGAGAAATATATGAACTTTAGAGGTTGAAATTTGGATAAGAGGAAAATGAGATATTTGTATAAGATTTTTGGCCTTAATAGGTTATCTTTTGCCACGTTTATTGTACTTCATTTGTAGCCAACATGTGCCTTTAATTTAGGCCACACATTTAAGTAGGGGATGCACCTACTTTTCGATTCAAAATATTTCTTGTGGGCATGGAAAGATTGGACCTTGGCTGTCCATTTTCTCCATATTCTTCTATTCAACTTTGGCCAGATTAATGCAAGTAGGTATAGTGTACCTAGCCCAATAACATGGTCAAAAAAGTCTTAGTAGGTGGATGCACCTACTTGGTCCTTCGGGCTAGTCAATAAGTCAAAGTAGGTGATGAACCTACTTGGTCCTTTGGCTGGTCAATAAGTCAAAGTAGGTGATGCACATACTTGTCACCTACTAGCTTAGTTAAGTAGAGCAAGCACCTCAATATTTTATTCCATTTCTAGACCTTAATACCTTTAACTTAACTTAAAACTTATATACACTGTCACTTTAAATTGTAGAGTGAAATACCAGCTTATGATCTCACGTTTAAATACTTCCATCGACGTCAACTTAATCTAGTCGCATCAAAATGTACATACAGTTCACTTTAAACCTATGCTATTGTCACTAGTCGCATAGGAAACCCAGTCCATAACTATATGACAAGGTAATTTACAAGCATCATATGAATAGAACTAATACATATAGAATACATGGTGTTACATCTTCCCCCCTTATGATCATTCGTCCTCGAATGATAGGCTAAGCTGATACTTTTGTTAACCTAGGAATTTCATTTAGAGATTTGCGAAAGTTTCCTTTGTAAATAGGACTATTCAAAATAGATGGACAAACCTAAAACAGATATAGACAAGTCTTGAATGACGTCTCCATAGATATGGTTCATGAAATAATAATATGACAAATCAAACCCCTTTCTTGACCATGTAATTCACTGAGGATACACAAGTAGAACTCATACAAATAAGGAATTTAATATTCCCAAACACAAGACATGCAAATAACATATCAAATGAACAAATGCTAGTAGGACTTATGATCATATAAGGGGACCACATGATCTCAGATCCTTATGTTGATGTTTAGAATGAGGAGGGGTATTTAGGATCTTCACCGTCTTCTATTCCCAAGTATCTTATGTTATATTCCAGTCCATCCACAATACATAAATGGAAACCTTTTGGAGTACTTTTTCTTATCATACACCCTTATGAA
Source organism: Solanum gracilifrons (assembly GCA_029582605.1). Taxonomy (NCBI): domain Eukaryota; kingdom Viridiplantae; phylum Streptophyta; class Magnoliopsida; order Solanales; family Solanaceae; genus Solanum; species Solanum gracilifrons. The sequence goes on from JAJOOH010016995.1 coordinate 16,361, forward strand.
TGAATGAATCAAAAAAATTAGACTCCTAAACTGGCCCCCCTCCTCTGTTTCTTCGCTTTCTACAATAAGAAAATAGTTATCTACTAGCCATGTTTTCTTTCTGTGATAATGCCGTAGCGTAGGACTCCAGGAATTTTAGAAGCTGAACATGCTCAAAAGATGCCTAAAGCTTTTAGCTTCCAGGCCTTAACAATCAAGAATTACTATAGTTTCTCCCAATTTTTTTATATGGAAATGACACATAAAATCATAGGCTGAATCTATTGGGGCTCTACTTTCCCTTCTCTTTTATCTTATGATGCTAATCAAAGGTGAATCATATAAGAACACATAGCTGTTAATATAAACTATAAAGTTTTATGCTACACCTTTGGATAAGGCATTATGCTAGGTTATTTATCTATGATTGTGAAATTTATATAAATGCCCAACCTTTTCTGGTCAAAATCTTCACTACATAATGATACAAGGAAATGATTTCTCGAAGTGTTCAAAACTCAAGTCAATAAACACAGAGGGGCATAGTATAGAAATAAATAAGTCACATTGGGTATGACATAGCACAAAAGGGAGCGCATAATATACGAGCATTAAGCTATAGAGATATATGGTGTACATGCACATATGGTTCATAGGGTAGCGTGTGAGCGAATGAACTATAAGGAATGTAGTAAATGGACTAGATGAGCACATGATGCATGAGTACTAAAGCTACAAAATTTATAATACGTAAGAAAGTAGACTATATGACAATTACACATATAAGAAAATGAACTACGGAACACAAATCACATTAAGCAAGTGCATTAAATCACATGGAAAAGTGGACTAACAAGTTAATAAGTACACTTATGAAATATGAGCAACTGAGCACATGACACATGGCTAGAAAAGGTATAAGACATGTAATGTTTAAGCAAGTAGGCTACTAGACCTGTAAATTTATAGAAATGGTCATATGATCAATTAGCCTGCAGTACCCACACAATATGGACAAGTGACATGAGGAAAGTAACCAGTGCAATAAATAACATGTAGGGAAAAGGTCCTACGAAAACATATAGCAATTAACAAGGGTGCTCCAAAGCGGATAACACTTACATGCAAGCATTCTATGACATTAGGTAACCTGTGAGAAGGTAATCCACCAAGGGAAAATAACATACAAATAGATAAGTTATAGAACATGCAGAAAGTATAATTATATAACAAACCGTCTTTGGAAACTAGGAGATATCATATAGAACCACTCTACCATAATAAGGGCAAACACACTATCTTAAGCGTTAAGTCACGGGTGGGATAGTTCTGCTCATATTCCTTACTCACCTCAAAGCACATACAATTGATTTCACCATCTACTCTCTTCAATCTCTTAAGAATTCTTATAGGTGTTCTGCTATTGGGACTTGGCTTACATCTAGGTCAATATAAATACTACAGTCAATATAAATACTACAGTCAATAGTTCATCTTTTAGAGTAGGAGGCCGAGGTCAACTTTGCCTTCATTATTAGCTTGTGTTATATCACGCTCAATGTCTGAAGCCCTTTGAAGGTCGAAATAGAAAAAAAATAGTGAAGCTTGAACACACCATAAAACATGAACTCTAATAACATGTAAATGTCAGGTACCTATAAAGTTATACCATGATTCATAACGTCGTAGATTTAGCCGCTTTGGGCTTAACAAGACAGGTCTGGACATACTAATAGATTTCCTCTTTTTTTTATAACAAGTGAGGGATCCCTGACTCTTTTCCCATGCAAGATAGCAAATAAGAACAACTAACATATGATCAATTTTTTCTCTCCCTTAACTGGACTATGACTGATGAATTACTGCAGACATTTATTAAATGAACCCTGTAGTAGCTCTACTCAATTTGATGGAAGTCTATACATGTGTATAATGCTCTACTTCTCTTTTGTACTAATGATGTGGATGAACTAGGCCCATGTATCTTCTATCGAGGTAACCTTTTTGTTCACCTCTTTTTCTTTGTTGTTATCAACACCAAATATCAAGACTTGAATCAATACTAAATTGACTTCTCTATCTAACAAAGGTTTACAAAGTTGTTCCAGGTGCGCCATTATAACTCGTTAAGGTTGAAGAGTTGATACCATTTTCTTGCCTCATACACTTAGCAATCACTCTTTCATAACTACCTATCTCACTCCTCTATAGCATCCTCATATCACCTCTACTCCTATGTTTGGGGAATTGGACATATCCCATCTCTTTCTAACCAGAAGCTCTACATACATATTCGGCCCATGTCATTCAACCTTAATTCTCACATGCTGCCTATCTAACAAGTACCTTTTAATCAAAACTAGTAGCTTCATGTACTATAATCCCACTATGTAAAACCGACTAATCACCACTTAGGTCTAACCAATCAATTTTACTTTTGTTAACCTTATCCTTTAGTCACATACTAATCCTCGATAGCCAACACATAGATCATAATAGGAACTACCATACATATATCATTTGCAGCAGTTGGCACACTTATCCCTAAGTTTTATAACCTTAAAAAGAATACAAATGTTATTAGTACTTATTTGGGGTAGTTGGAACATAGCATATTTTTCCAACTATTAACATATTTCAGATGCTATATGGTGAGAATTTACGCCTTGTCAGCCAATTAGGGGTATTTCTAGTAACACTATTGCACTAGTACATTCAACTGCCTTCCTCCAACTAAAAGAAATTGGTTTAACAACATCAATTTTCGAGTACATGTGTCATGTCAAAAATTCTATGTATAGCACAGACTAAGACCGAGTATCCTCTATAAGAATAGATCCTATAAATATGCAGGAAATATAGAACTCAAGAGTCGGTTACATCCTCCTAAGAAGATGTGCTTGGAAATGCTACAACTCATATATGTAACTAGGTAACCCATCATTTTTTAAGCATATGGATAACCATACTATATCTTTCTCAATTGAACCAACGTGATACAAATGTTACAAATGCAACTTAAAATGTAAATAACATAAATGTCTTTACATACCTCGTGGAGTGGGACGATCGAATAAAATGAGCTCAATCTAGTCTAAATTTTGATAACTTCAGATCCTTTTCTGTAGGTTGCATGTTGAAATTTTAGCTACCATTAACCTTAACCATCGTAAACATAATATGAATAGCATGATCAGGTACAAGTGGAAATTGACTTCTTATCTTCGCTCTATCGCACGATCTAGATTATGAAGGAAGGTAACATTTCCTAAATGTCCAAGCTGCCCCCTAATTATAAATGTGGCGCGCAACACATTTATAAGTAAGGCTCTACTAGACACGACTTTGTAGACTCCTTAAGATGAACCGCTCTGATACCACTTTTCTCACATCCCAACTCTAGGTGAGGCAGACAAGTACCATATGAACACATGATTTACAAGTGACCTATGATAAGAAAGTACTACTATGCATATAGATTTACTGATGAGAAGCTTCATATACAACACATGTTGACTAGCTCAACCAATACATGTGACAAGTAAAACTATGAATACAGATGATATCTTTACAATGTCTATAATGCCACTACTGGAATCCATGACTGTACCAGTATGAAAATACGCATAGTAAAGACTCGGCAAAGCTCCGAATCAACCTTGAGCTCACCAACAACCGCTGAGTATCTAATAGTTGAGTACCTCTACTTGCAACTTGAAATGAACCATTACCAAAGAGTGACGTCAGTACGAAAGAATCTACTAAATATGTAAGGCATAATACAACCATATGTAAAATGAGAGCTCAAGTGAAATCAAATACCAATAGATAAAGATGAGAGACCACCTCTGCTTATACTTGTGGAATCATGTATGTTACATTCTATTCTTTACTTTTCCGTGCATTATAATATTTATAAGATATATGATACAAATGACCAGCTGATCAGTGGTAGAAGAGGATGACCCTGCTAGAAATTTAAGCCCCTGGGATGTTGTCCTCATAATTCCACGAATTAGGATCGGCCCATGCTAGGCTTTCGCCCCTGAGCTGCCACGCTTCTATACCAATTGGGATCAACTCATACTAGGATTTCGCTCCTGAGCTGCCACCCTTCTATACCAATTGGGATCGACCCATGCTAGGCATTTACCCCTGGGCTGCCAACCATAATTATACAGATTGCTTCACTTAGATTCTTTAATCTTTGAGATTGTTGTTTTAATGTTCATAACTCTTTTGAGATTGTTCTTTTGATGATCATAACTCTTTTGAGATTGTTTTTTTGGTGGTCATAATCATTGTTGAGATTTGGAATTATGGACCAGTAGTAGAAGACATATGAATATGGACTTACGATAATAACAATGATATGGGAAGCAAATGTTACATGAACGTGTCATACTTAGGAGATTATATGACTCAATAAACATCAAATTGGAGAAAATATCACGTGAAGACATTTAACATTCAACCAAGAGATTTGAACTCTATATGATAGTCAAATACTGGCTAACTAATGTCAAATACAAGGTATACATGAACGTGGAACCAAGGGAGAACATGGGCATATTCAACTTAAGGACGCATATATATTCCAAGTAAGTACATATAAAATGTACAATAACAAATAGGGATCTTGTGAGGTAACATTATAGTCTAACACTATGGGAGTAATAACAAATAAAGGGAACATATGAACATGTGAAAATATGACATATATGATGGAATAGACAATTATAGCAAGTTGGCAAGATATGGGCAGATCGTATATCCAACATAAAAACATATGTACCATGTGTAATCTAGGATCATTTTGATTTGTATAAGGGTAATACGTGCCAAGGGTACTTTGACGATGAAACAAGTTTTAACCATGCATGCTAATACTTGGCAGAGTAAGCACGTATATTTAATAATAAACTCACATTAGAGTACTCACTTTGATGCTCTAGGGAGTAGGAACTACAACTATGGATCAGTCACTACCAAGGGCACTTAGAAAGCTTACTTTGTAATACAAGTGTTGGATTCATGCCAAAGAAATAGGAAATTGAACAGCCTTACATACCTCAATTCACAATTTGTATAGCTTCAGAAGTGTCAACCTGTCCTTTAACGTCGTAGTCTTCATCTACAACAACTGTTCATTAAGGTTAATATTAGAAGATTACCAACCAACTCGGGATATTTCAGTTCATCAAAATAGTAGCTTGGTAGCCAGCCCATAATCCTTCTAATTAATTGTTTTATTTCACAAATTTTGTCCGTTAAAGTTGTTTACATGAAACAACCTTCCCATGGAACGGGCAGTGCGTTTACCAAAACATTAATTTAATGGTGCATCACCATAGCTTATAAATCTGCCCCCTACAGCCTTCCACAATCATTCTCTAAGTACATCCATGACCTCCCATAAACAAATCAATACAATAGTAGTCTTCAACACTCAAAAATAATCAAAAGACTTGAATTTATGGTTTCCAATCACCATCCCACGAGTTGCAATAAACAAGTAAATCTAGAATTCTGAAATAAACTGATAATTAGAGGTTGTAGTAGTGCCCTTACCTTGGCTATCTAAATCTATTATTCTCCTTAAATTACTGTTTTTGTAACCTTCTCTTAATCTTTGGAAGAGAGTGGCAGAACCTTGGCTGCCAACACATATAACTATGTCTAGTTCACACACCTTGAAGAACTATCCAATAAAGTTGAAATAATAGAGGAGAGAAGGTGATCTTGTGGCTGCTTTGGAAGAAACAAGACAAAAAATAGTTAGAACCCTAGTGGGAATATTGGTTGTCTATTTCATCTTGAGAGAGAGAAATATATGAACTTAAAAGCTTAAAATTTGGATAGGAGGAAAATCAGATATTTGTATTAGATTTTTGGCCTTAATAGGTTCTGTTTTGCCACCTTTCTTGTACTTCATTTGCAGCCAACAAGTATTTTTAATTTAGGCCACACATTTATGTAGGTTATGCACCTACTTTACCTTTCAAATTATTTTTTGTGGGCTTGAAAAGATCGGGCCTTGGCTGCCCATTTTCCCCTTATTCTTCTACTCAACTTGGGCCAGATTAATGCAAGTAGGTGTAGTGTACTTGGCTCAATAACATGGTTAAAAGAGTCATAGTAGGTGATGCACCAAATTGGTCCTTTCGGCAGGTCGATAAGTCAAAGCAGGTGATGCAACTACTTGGTCCATTGGCTTGTCAAGAAGTCAAAGTAGGTGATGCACCTACTCCTCACCTACTATGTTAGTTACGTTAAGAAAGCACCTCAATATTTTATTCCATTTCTAGACCTTACTACCTTTAAATTAACTTAAAACTTATATACACTATGTCACTTTAAACTTTAGACTCAAATACCAGCTTATGATCTCAAGTTTAAATACTTCCATCGACTCAACTTAATCGGGTCTGCATCAAAATATACTAATAGTTCACTTTAAACCTATTATGTTGTCACTTGTCGCATAGGAAACCGAGTCCATAACTATACCACAAGGTAATTTATAAGCATCATATAAACATAATTAATACACATAGAATACATGGTGTTACAATTTGGGTGAAGATAAAATTAGAGAATTAGGTGTGTTTTCGAACTCAACGGGTGAATGGAGAGCCATTGATGAAGCTTGAATTAAAATCTTGATAGAATCATTGAACTTGAAGCTAATTATAGTTTATGGATCTCTTTCACAAAATAAAACACTTGAAATTACAGATAACAATATGTTCTTGAAATACTTTTTGAAATTAATGAAGCTAAATGTAAATAGACTTTCTTGAACTATTTTTTGAAAGACTACTTTTAAAATATTGAACATACTTTATTTGCAAAATTAAAGAATATGAAATACTATGATAAGGTTTTAAAATAACATTGATTAGCAAGGGGTCATGTGGTATAATAAGCATGAACCATGAATCAATAAAAATTAATGACATAAGTATCATAGTTTTGATGAAAAAAATTATCAAGAATCAATTATAAGATAAAGGAAATTCAAAATCATAGAATCTTGCATAAAAACCGTAACTTTGATATTAAAAACATTACTATAGGAGTAGGGCGTGAGGAGGAACAAAGTTTCTCACTTTAATAATCTTATATACCTTAAACGCTCCATGAATCTTGAAGAAGAATGATCAGTAAATCCTTTCTTGAGATTCTTGAATTCATTTTTGGAAGTACTATGGCCAAGAGTTCAGAATTCTATAAATGATTTATAATTATACGAAGAAATTTCAATGACCTGATTCCATCGTTAGGGAAAAGCCAATTGGGAAAGAATTGGACCAGAAAACTTTTTGAAGTAACTTGGGATTTCCTTGCCTGGTCCAGATTTGGACGAAAACTATGTCAGTAAGGTCTAGGGAAATTTGGTAACATTTGGGAGATCTAATTATGAATTTGATCATATTAATAGATAGCTAATATGTTAAGGAAACCGTACGACTTTACGAAATTGAATTCGAGTAAGTAGAACTCCCGAAACTGATCTTAGCGTGAAAGGGTATTTTCTAAGTATCAGGGGATGAAGGTGTGTTGTGAAATGGAGGTTTGGAATTCTTAATTTTTCTCACTGTTTCCATGCAAGCCACTGTGGCAGGATTATTTCCGCTAGGGCGTGACCGCTGCAATGGGTTGAGGACTGTTGGGGTAGGATAGTCATGATTTAAGTCAGAAATAAACCCCAACATCATTTTTAGAACACGAACAAGTAGGAAGAATCCAGAAAGGGAAGATTGAAGTGCCTTAGGGGATTCAAGCTTAGATTCCAGGTAGGTGATGGTTGTTATTTCATGTTTGTGTGATATATGTTTGTAATTACTAGATTATGATGTATGTATGTATGCGAATGTTGCGTTATTGATCACACTACCCATAAATAAGGTTGATTGAATAATTGTATGCCATGAAATAATGAATTGATTGTATGATTATGAGAATGTGCATTGTGATTGTGATTGTGATTGTGACTTGTTTAATGTATCGTTGCAGGGTGCATCAGTTTACTTTTTTTTTGCGCTTTTACTGGGATACCGATAATGGTCATCTATGGAACAAACTAATTTAGAGATCGGGCTTGTCTGTGCGTTGTAGCTTGAAAACTGTGAATGCCTGTTCCTTGTTACCCGAGCTAACTGTGAATTTGGAAATTGTATTCGCTTGGATGTGATTATATGATCATGTACACAATAAGTGTGGGTCTGAATTTTGATATGTCCAATATGCTGGCTGAATTGATTGAAACTATGCAAGTTGTACCTACTGAGTATCGTGAAACTTCTGGAGAAAAGAATGTCACAACTAAGTTCGATGCAAGGGTCGAGATAATGTACGTGATGATTGGTCAGAAAGATCTGGACGTGTCTTACGCTTGAGTAATAACCACGTTAGTGTCTGGGTGTATCCAAGGGATGTGTAGATTATGGTGTTAAATTAATGAGAATGAGTTGGATTGTGTACCATTGGATTGACTTGGGGTAGACAATGATTATCCTAGTTCGGAGGATTATCCTAAATTGCTCGATAAAGCTGAAACCGTTGGGAGATTTAGAAAAGAGAAAAAACCCAGAAAAATTTATTGCTGGGTACTATTTCCGTCTGAGCCGATGGGGTGGGATTTTTCCTCCAGCGCGAGGCCACCATAGCTGGAATTCCCCGATAGAGCGGGACAAGGCGAGACCGAACCTCAGCCCTGTCTCCTCTATTTTTCCCAGGTATCCTTACAGAACCCGAATAGAATCTGAACTAACCCTTGCAATCCAATCAATGCTCAGCACTCGAGGATAGATTATAAAGCCTTGTAATAAATTGAATGTTGTCAAAATAGTAGAAAAACTAGTATCCATGTGCTTACAAAAAAAAAGGGTTGTGCAAAATTTTCTATGTGTGAATTTTGGTTGACCCTGGTTGCCTTTTTTGGGCATGTAGTTTCAAGGGAAGGGGTAATGGTAGATCCCCAAAATATTGAAGCCGTCAGGAACTAGGTCCGACTTTGTCGTGTGACTAAATTAAGAGTTTTGTGGGGCTCGCTAGATACTATCGTCGCTTGTGAAGGGATTCAGGTCAGATTTGCAAATTCAAGTTTATAGGTGACAACATTCAAGAAGTTTTGGTAAGGGACGATTAGATAATGAGCACCATTATTTGGGAAAGTGCATTTAGTATTGTTGTCATAACATGTATGGGTCATTTAGCAAATGATAGAATTAAGATATGTCAATTGAGGTTAGAATCTATACTACGATTTCATGGATTGATTATTTATCAAGGAGGGTCAGGATATGACTGCTCCAATAGCATTAATGTTTACTTGGTTAAGTTATTAAGTGTGTTACATTTGTGGAGAACTTGGAGATATGAGGAGGAAATCAACAAGGCCGTGGAGGCCGGGGAAATTGGTGATGCAAGTAGAGGAGCAGTTCATCCAGGTAAGGAGGTTTCCCGTCAAGATGACATGCTTCAGTTTTATGCCGAGGATAAGGGTCTGATGCAATGATCACAAGTACTATTATTGTTTCAGATCGGATGGCTAATGTGTTGTTTGATCCATGTTCTACTTATTCCTATGTGTCCATGCGATTTGCCTCAGAATTTGATATGATTTGTGATAGAGTTGATGCCCTGAACCATGTTTCTACCGTAGTTGAATAGCCAATCATATTTACCCATGTATATAGTACTGTCCTGTCGTGTTTATAAATTTTCAGATTTGGGTTGATTTGGTTATGCTTGATATGACTGACTTGGTATAATGTTAGGCATGAATTGGTTATCCCCCTGTTATGTTGTGCTTAATGGTAATGCTAAGTCGGTAACTTTAGAGATCCCGGGTAGGGAAAGGTTAGAGTGAGAAGGAGGTACAAGCCTACATCAGCTAAGGTCATATCTTTCATGCGGGGTAGGAAACTAGTGGGGCAGGATTGTTTGGCATAATTTGCCCATATTCAGGATGTTGAGGTCGAATCCCTATCTATTGAGTCTATTCTTGTGGTGTCATAATTGAGAGAGCGTGAAGCTCAAATATTAAGGTTTTATCCCTCCTAGTGCTTCCCCACGGGGCATTCCTGCCTTGTTTGTTAAGAAGAAGGATGGTAGTATGAGGACTGGTGATTTTATTTTAAGCCATAAGGGAGTGGATTAATGTTAGAATGACAAGCTTATGAATAAAGAAAGTCCCATTGAGTATACTTGGTGGAAGAAAATTTAAGATTTTAGTAGGAAAGTGAGTATAAAAATTAGGTTAGTCCTTTGAATTAGATAATTATACCTGAGTTTGAGGTGTTGTGTTGATGAAAGGTTAGCGTCGTAGTGATAATCAAGGCTGACGGAGAGTAATGGTAATAAAAGTTTGTGATGGATTGTAATGAAATGCAACGATATAATAAGATTGTTGGTTAAGCGAATTTTGTATAGTAATTATGACATGCGAGTATCCAAGGTCATGGTTTTCTAATATTTTGTGAGTAACGTGGTTGTATGAAAACTTTTATGTGATGGTGGGACACCACCCGAATAGAATTTAAAAGATCTAGAGTCCTAATGAATAAAAATAGTGGAATGTAGTATAGCCTTGGAAGAGAGGAGAGAGCAATAATATTTTATTTGATTGCAAATGCTGAAGAGATATCTTCAGACGGGTAGATAATTAGGTTCAAAGACACGTTATTTCATTAATTTTGTTGTGGCTATGGCAATAGTGTCACAAGTCCGTAAGACTGGTTAAAAAACTATTGGAAAGGACCTGAGAAATGAGTGTACATATATTAGCTCGAGTGTGATATTAAGTGTTTTGTTTTTGTTTTGAGTTTAGTAATGAGTACAATTGAATTGTTAGCGAAGGATACTGTAAGATCGATAGAGATGCAATCAAGGATAGGCGAAGATCCATGAATTCATAAAAATCTTCAAGGTACAAGCTAATATTGATAGATAGGGGAATTATGTTACATAGTTTAGTTTACAATTCAGATTTTTCATTGTATGCCTACATTCGTGGTGAGCTATGTTGTCAAAGTATGAGTTGGCAAGGTGAGAAATGATCAATAGTATCAGGTATTGAGCATTTGAAAGGACTTACACCTGGGTTGAGTCGTAAAGTTATTATTGTTGATTGTTAAGTACCCAAGAGGCGTTTCCATTTAAAAATGTTCGTTTATAGTAAGGTAAATGGTCAGAATGTTCATGATGGTTATTAGTATTGAGAGTGTGGGCTTCAGTGGAAGGATGTGAAGAGTATTGTCACGACCCAAGCCTAGGGCCTAGACGTGACATGGCGAATAAGGAACCCGAAGGAACCCCAAACAAGCCTCTCAAACTTGTCATCACACTTCATCGGTCGCGGAAGTACATTCAACATTAATTAACGGGAAATAGGGAC
>JAJOOH010016996.1:0-38216 GCA_029582605.1 Solanum gracilifrons
GACTAGTGACATGTTTATCTTTATCGCTTTTAGTCTTCAGTTTCAGTTTTGCTAGATTTAGTTGGGACATGTCCCAACATTTCTAGTCAGTTTAGAGGTTTATTTCAGACATAGTTAGATTCAGCTTAGTATTTTGAGTTTGATATTTCTTTTGTATTAAACTCTCAGATTTGATATATTCAGCTATAGTATGTGGGTATTCCCCATCTTTTCAGATTTATTTATGATTTAGCTTCCGCATCAGTTTATTATATTTAGTATACTCATGATCATGCCATCAGGGTTAGCTTGGGATCACTTGTGGTCCTAGGTCCCGTGTCCGCGTCTTGGGGGTAGCTTGGGCCGTGACAAGGGTATAGGCTCGGGGATTGACAAACTTGGTATTAGAACACAGAGTTCAAGAGTCCTAAAGAGTTTATGAAGCCGTGTCTGTAGAGTCCTAGTTATCAGTGTGAAGCGTGCCACATCTATAATTAGGAGGCTGCGACACTTAGGAATGTTCTCACTTCTTTCATACTCATTTCGTGCACTAGAGTTTTATCTCTAACAAGTTTCTTATAATTTGTACTTGCGCGTGTGTTTCAGAAATATTGCCTTCACGAAGAGTTGTCAGAGGTCGTTCGGCTAGAAGTAATGTTGAACCACAAGAACAAGGGGTACCTAATGCACCAGGAGTGCAACCCCAAGGAGAGGTCACCAATGCTGAGTTTTGTGAGGATATCCGGATGTTGAGCTAGGTTGTGACCAATCAAGCTGGACAAAAGAGAGGGAATCGTCAGGAAATGGCTGATACTTTGAGGATTCGCGAGTTCTTAAGGATGAATCCTCCAAGCTTCACATGTTCTAGTGTTACTAAGGATCCATAGAATTTTGTTGAAGAGCTTCAGAAGGTTTTCAAAATCATGCATGTTGCTGATACTAAGACGGTGGAACTAGCTACACTCCAAATGAAGGGTGTCGCTAGGATATGGTTCGACCAATGGAAGAAGAACCAAGTTGAAGGAGCACCACCTGCGAGTTGGTCTTGTTTTGAGGAGTTCTTCTTGGGGCGTTTCTTCCTCCGAGAACTGAGAGAGGCCAAGGTACGAGAGTTCCTCACACTTAAGCAAGATTCTTTGAGCGTTCATGAGTATAGTCTAAGGTTCACCCAACTTTTCCGGTATGCTCTGGAGATGGTGGCTGACATGAGGAGCAGAATGAGTTTATTTGTTGCTGGGTTATCTTTTCTGTCAAGTAAGGAAGGCAATGAAGCTATGCTGATAGGGGATATGGACATAGCAAGGCTGATGATCCATGTGCAACAAGTTGAAGAGGACAATCTAAGGGATAGAGAAGAGTTTAAGAATAAGAGAGGTAATACAGGGAATGAGTCCGGGCAGTAGAAGAGTAATGACAACCGGTCATCCTTCCAACAGAAATAAAAGGGACCTCCTCCATCATCTGCTAGTGCATCTGCACCAAAGAACAAAAGTGAGTACAATAGTTAAAATTTCAGAGCCCTGCCTATTCTCAGGGTAGTATGACACAAGGGGGTAGTAAGCCTCCTGCATGTGCTAAGTGTGGTAGGAACCACTCAAGGACGTGTCCTTATGGCTCCAGTGATTACTTCAAGCGTGGCCAGAATGGTCATTTCATGCGAGAGTGTCCGAAGAACAAGTAGGGTAATGGTAATGTGGGGCAATAGAGCACAATCTTCTTCAGTTGCTCCACCAGTTAGGGCTGCACCTAGAGGAGCTACTTCCGGTACTGGCGGAGGAGCAAACCACCTATATGATATCCCTAGTCACCAAGAACAAGAGGACTCGCCAGATGTTTTCACTAGTATGATCCAAGTCTTTAACTTTAATGTTTGTGCTTTGGTAGATCCAGGAGCAAGTTTATCCTTTGTAACCCCGTATGTTGCGATGAATATTAATATTCTTTCTGAGCAACGCAGTGAGCCCTTCAGTGTTTCTACACATATTGGTGAGTCTTTTCTAGCAGAGAGAGTTTATCATGATTGTCTCGTTTCCGTCAATCACAAGAGTACCATGGCTGATTTAGTTGAGTTAGACATGGTAGATTTTGATGTCATTCTTGGTATGGACTGATTTCATGCCTATTATGCCTCAGTTGATTGTAGAACTCAAGTTGTCAAGTTTCAGTTTCCAAATGAGCTAGTTTTAGAGTGGAAAAGTAGTTCAGCAGTGCCTAAGTGTCATTTTATTTCGTACCTTAAGGAAAGAAAGTTAGTTTCCAAGGGATGTGTCTATCACTTAGTCCGAGTTAATGATTCTAGTGTTGAGATGCTTCCTATTCAGTCAGTTGCAGTAGTAAAAGAGTTTCCATATGTCTTTCCTGTTGATTCTCTCGGAGTCCCTCCTGAGAGAGAAATAGACTTTGGTATAGACATTCTTCCAAACACTCATTCTATATCTATTCCTCCATATAGAATGGCTCCAACAAAGTTGAAAGAGCTTAAAGAGCAGTTGAAAGATCTCCTTGATAAGGGCTTTATTTGACCAAGTGTCTCACCTTGGGGAGCTCCAGTCTTATTTGTGAGGAAGAAAGATGGTTCCCTTAGGATATGTATAGATTACAGTCAGTTGAACAAGGTTACCATCAAGAATAAGTATCCTCTCCCAAGGATTGATGATCTTTTCAATCAACTTCAATGTGCCACCTGTTTCTCTAAGATAGACCTCAGATCTGGCTACCATTAGTTAAGAGTAAGGGAATATGATATTCCAAAGACAGCTTTCAAGACCCGTTATGGTTATTATGAGTTTCTGGTCATGTCCTTTGGTTTGACCAATGCGCCTGCATAATTCATGGACCTTATGAATAGAGTATTCAAATCTTATTCAGATACGTTTTTTATCGTCTTCATTGATGACATACTAATCTATTCGAGGAATGAAGAAGATCATTCTAATCATCTCAAGATAGTTCTCCAAACTCTAAAGGGTAGAGATTTGTATGCCAAGTTCTTTAAGTGTGAGTTTTGGCTTGAGTCTGTGGCATTCTTAGGTCACATTGTTTCTGGAGAGGGAATTAAAGTTGATACTTAGAAAATAGAGGCAGTGAAGAATTGGCCTAGACCCTCATCTCCAACTGACATTACGAGTTTCTTGGGTTTGACTGGCTGTTATAGAAAGTTCGTAGAAGGGTTCTCTCTATTTCATCCCCTTTGACAATGTTAACTCAGAAGATAGTGAAATTTCAATGGTCTGAAGCTTGTGAGAAAAGCTTTCAGGAATTGAAAAAGGGGTTGACTACTGCCCTGGTGTTGACCTTACCAGAAGGCACACAAGACTTTGTTGTTTATTGTGATGCGTCTAGAGTTGGTTTGGGTTGTTTGTTAATGCAGAATGACAAAGTTATAGCTTATGCCTCCAGACAGTTGAAAGTTCATGAGAGGAACTACCCAACCCATGATCTAGAGTTGGTTGTCGTAGTTTTTGCTTTGAAAATATGGCGCCATTATCTTTAAGGTGTTCATGTGGAGGTGATCACGTATCACAAGAGCCTTCGGTATGTGTTTACTCAGAAAGACCTTTATCTCAGACAAATGAGGTGGTTAGAATTACTCAAGGATTATGACATGAGTATTCTTTATCACCCAGGTAAGTCTAATGTTGTTGCTGATGCCTTGAGCAAGTTGTCTATGGGTAGTACTGCCCATTTTGAGAAAGATAAGAAAGAGCTAACAAGAGATGTGCATAGACTTGCACGTTTATAAGTTCGACTAATAGATTCCACAGAAGGAGGAGTAGTGGTGATGAATGGGGCTGAATCGTCATTAGTGTCTGAAGTTAAAGAGAAGCAAGATCAAGACCCCATTTTGCTTGAATTGAAGGCAAATGTTTATTAGCAAAAAGTAATGACTTTTGAATAAGGGGGAGATGGTGTATTGAGGTACCAAGGTAGATTGTGTGTACCAAAGGTGGATGAACTCCAAGAAAAGATCCATGGAGGAAGCTCATAGCTCCAGACATTCCACTCATCTGGACTCCACAAATATGTATCGCAACTTGAGAGAAGTTTATTGGTGGAGTAGTATGAAGAAGGGCATTGCATAGCTTGTTGCTAAGTGTCAAAATTGCCAACAAGTTAAAATAGAGCACCAAAAACCCGGTGGTATGGCTCAGATTATAGAACTTCCAGAATGGAAGTGGGAGATGATCAATATGGATTTCATCATAGGTTTACCAAGGTCTCGCAGGTAGCATGATTCTATTTGGGTGATTGTGGATCGAATGAGCAAATCAGCCCATGTTTTGCCATTAAAGACTACCCATACAACATAAGACTATGCCAAGTTATATATTCAAGAAGTAGTTAGACTTCATGGAGTTCCGGTCTCCATTATTTCAGATTGAGGTGCCCAATTTACTGCATAGTTTTGGAAGTCATTCAAAAAAGGCTTGGGTTCAAAGGTGAACTTGAGTACTATTTTTCATCCTTAGACAGATGGTCAAGCAGAGCGAACTATTCAGAATTTAGAAGACATGTTGAGGGCTTGTGTGATTGATTTCAAAGGTAATTGGGATGATCACCTACCTCTTATTGAATTTTCTTACAATAATAGTTACCACTCTAGCATCCAAATTGCTCCTTATGAAGCTCTTTATGGGAAAAGATGCAGATCTCCTATTAGATGGTTTGAAGTTAGTGAAGCTGGGTTGATAGGACCAAATTGAGTTCATCAAGCTATGGAGAAGGTGAACGTTATTCAAGAAAGGTTGAAAACAACGCAGAGTCGTCAAAAATCCTACACTGATGTTAGGAGAAGGGAGCTATAATACGAAGTAGATGATTGGGTCTACTTGAAAGTTTCACCCATGAAGGGTGTTATGAGATTTGGTAAGAAGGGGAAGCTTAGTCCCCGGTATATTGACCCTTACAGAATATCCAAAAGGGTTGGTAATGTAGCTTATGAGTTAGAGCTACCACAAGTGTTAGCAGCCGTTCGTCTAGTATTTCATATTTCCATGTTGAAGAAGTGCATGAGAGATCCTTCACTTATCATACCAACTGAAGATATTGGTATCAAGGATAGCTTATCCTATGAGGAGATTCCTGTTCAGATTCTAGATTGTCAAGTTCGCAAGTTGAGGACTAAGGAAGTAGCATCAGTCAAAGTTCTTTGGAGGAACCAGTTTGTTGAGGGAGCTACTTGGGAAGCTGAAGAAGATATGAAGAAGAGGTATCCACATCTCTTTGAAACCGGAGAAATTCCATTTCAAGGTACTAATTCTCTTCTTAGTACTATTTAATTTATAAGTTGGCATGTTGTATTTGCATTGCTTGTTGGGTGTTTGAGCTGAATGTTAGATGTTACACCCTTAGCCTATTAAGAATAATTTCATTCTAGGGGGAATGTTCCAAGGGGGAGATATTGTAACACCTCGCTATTTGAAAGAACTAGAAAGAGCTAGAATTAGAAAGAGTTGTTATTGGAAAGAATGAAAATCAGGAAAATTTGTTAAGTTATGTTAAGTTTGAGTTTTTGGTCAACTTCAAATATCCATAAATCCTAGCTCAGGATGAGTTAGGTATACTTCAAGATATGGTAGGAAAGATCTTGGAATAATATTTCCAACGCCGCCGAGTTTACTCAATTCCGAGTTCGTATAAGTGAGATATGCCCATTTGAAGTTGGGCTATTCAAATAAGTAAAGTCTAATCCGGATCTTAGAAGGTCATTATGGTATTTTCCATACCCCATGACTTACTTTCATTTTTTTGGTAATTAATTGGGGTCTAAACTGATAGGAGTCATTTTACGCTTTTATAATACTGAGTTAGGGTTTTAGAGAAGAGAAAAGAAGAGGAGAAAGGAGGAAAAAAAGCTGGAATCATCAAGTTCTTCAAGAATCGCTTGTGGATTTCGTCAAGGGGTGATCCCTACGAGGTATGTGAGATCACATAGTGTTGGGTTAGTTCACCCACGCGCCAATCATGATTCAATTCAGCGAAGTATATTGATTTGAAAGTAAATCCTTTGAGTTTTTGATGAAATTTCGTTTGAATTCTTGTGGATTGAGTGTTGTTGAAGTTTCTTGAGTTTGATTCATGATTTTAGGTGTGTTTTTTTATCAGAATCTTGCAAATATTTATGGTAAAGTTTATTATAAGTGTTTGGGGAAAGAACTAAGTTGAAATAGGGGGTTTAGAGTTGCAAAACGAAGGAGAAAAGTCAGAGTTCACTTGGGCAGGGGCCTAGGGCGCAGCTCGTCTCAGATCCCCAAGAAAGGACCTCTGAAGTTTGGGATCTGGGGTGCCGCTCCAGCCAGAGCGCCCAAACCTATCCCTTGAAATTTAAGGGCTGGCGCCCCGCGCCTCTCAGAGCACAAGGGACGCCAGTTCTTCCCATTTTCCCCCTTAGTTCCTTATCAACATACCTATGTTTTCTAGTCGATTTGTGTACTCTATGGTACATCTAAACATCATGAAATCATCCATAACATGAGATCATGAAACTTGAATCCATAATCCAATTCAAGGAAAGTTAAGATCAAAGTCAAGAGAAGTAAGAGTCAAGTCAAGAAATGTTCTTAGAGTTTTCCAAAAGTCTTTCCCAAATGTTTTAACTTTGTTTGAAGACTTACAGTTCAAGTTGAGTAAAGAGTAAGGAGTAAAGATTGAAGTTCATTTCTTCAAAAGTATATGGGGACTATGTATTCCCGAAGAGTTTAAAATGTTTTCATATTTAAACAAGTAAGGAAACCTTGATTTCTAAAGAGCCTTTGAGCTAGTTTTCATAAAAGAGTAAACAGTTTCACAATTAAGCAAGAGAGGAAACTTTGATTTCCAAGATAGCCTTTGAGCTAAAACCTTAAGATCTAAGGGTGCAATTATAGGGTTGGGTGTTGATTTAATGTAGTGAGTATTGTGCTATGCTCTAGTTTGCTTTTGTTCACATATGAATTTGGTCTAATTATCATGGGGGTTAACTGTTGGGTTAAGATTTCAAACTTAATTCCTAATTCCGATCTCCGGTTGATGCTCGAAAGAGATTGATTGGAGTGGGTAATTATTTTGATACTAGAAATTTAGGTTTTGTAAAACTCCAAAAAATTCTAAGTTAAGCTCCTAACCATTCTTGAATTGTGTATAAAGTCGTACTAAGTGAATCTTAATTTTTTTATGTCTAAAGGTCAATTCTTTAGTGTGGAAATGATTTTGGATATCCATTAAGGTCACTAGAAACTCCTACCACAAAGTTGAGTTGAAAGTTTCTTTACCGATTAAGTTTTGATGTAAGATTCTCTTTCGGTCAACTTCAAACGACAATATTTCTTAGAATATGAACAACTGTGTGACCCATAATGTATCAAATTAAAGGTATTTGAATCTTCTTTCTAACGCCACCAATTTCGCAACAATCCGAGTTTTGAATAAAAGTTATGACCATTTTAGTAACCTGATACAGTGTAGTGACGAATTAGCCGATGGGAAAAATTAAAAAGGGTCATTTTTGTCTTTTTACCTCTAAGAAAACCCTAAATGAATTTCTTGACTAATTAAAGACCAAATCAGATTTTCATTTTTTAATCCCCCATTCTATTCTCTCTCAAACCCTAAGACAAAACCTTAAGGGAAAAATCAAAGTAAAAGACTCAATTCAAGATTCTTTCAATCTTTTTCAAGATTATATTCTTTCAATCTTTTTCAAGATTCTTCTTCAAGGTAAGTCTTTCTCCAAGAATTCCATTCCTTCCAATTCAGTTTTATTCATACAATTATGAATCATTATGAGAATCCTAATTCTTGTCCATAGAGTTTCAGGAAACTAATTCAAAAAATCTCAAGAAAGCTTTTCTTGATTTTTCTCCTTCAAGCTAGGATTTCAAGGCTTCTAATCAAGTTCTTCTTCAAGATTCTTCAAGAACCTTGTTCTTCCAAGTATGTAAGACTATCATAGTGTTGGACTAGTTCGTCCTCATGCTGTACATCTACTTTTAAATCAGTAAAAGAGTAATCTAGAATTCTATCCCTAGATTTGAGTATTACTGAGATGAGTTGACTTTCAGTTCTTGAGTTCCTGATTCTTTTTGAAATTCTATTTCTAATTATTGAATTGTTATATGTTATGCATTGAGATTCTTGAGTTGATTCGTTCATGTCTATATTTCAACATGAACCCATGAATTGAGTATTCTTGAGATGAGTGGTATCGTTGAGTTCTAAGTTTTTGAGTTATAAGTTCTTGAGTCTTGAGTTCTGAGATCCATATTGCTATTAAGCCCCCTGGGTTGAGTCGTCGTGTTCGTAATTCCACATGAACCCTATGAATTGAGTTATAAATTTTGAGAAGCTTTTTAAAGCCAACACTTGAGTTCTTAAACTGAGTTTTGAGAAAGAAAAGATGAGTTTTGAGAAAAGAGTTTCTAAAACATGATTAGCATGACAATCGAGTATGCCATCAATGTATGACCAATATGGTATCTAGTTATACCATCAATGTTTATGCAGTATGACTTCTTGAGTCATCAATAATCATATTAAACTATGATTTTGATATGTTTTTAAGAAAGACTTTTAAAGTATGAGTTGAGTAAGAGTATAAGGGGACTATGTATTCCCATAGGCAGCAGTTTTTACTTTAATAAAAGAGAAACTGAGATTTCTAAATGAGTTATTAGTTCAAAAGATATTTCAAGAGCAGTTACCTCTTTTAAGAGGGTAGTTTAAGCAATTATCTCAAACAGAGGAAGAGTTATATTTTTAAACACATGGGCATGAGTATGCATTATTGAGAGTAGTATTGAGCACCGCTATGGGGATGAGTTTTGACAACTCAAAATCCTCATAAACCATGTCTGCGAACATGGGTAAGGGTCATACTTTTTAGACAATTCCTTTCTGATATTAAGAATAGCTTAGTGGATCCACTTAGTTGAGGATGTCCTATACTCTGGCAAGGTATAGGACAGTTCTGGCAGTGTGGGTGAGATGTTGTATCATCACGTTGTTCATATTGATGGTTGTCGGTTAGAGAATCTCCCAAAAAAGAGTAATGATTTTATTATTGTATTTTTATATACATTTGAGTTATTATCTACTATTTTAAAGGTTTTATGTATATGTCATCTTTTATTGTTGCTTTCTGTTTGAGTTGAGTATCTTGAGTTTGAGTCGAGTATCCTGAGTTGAGTTGAGTATCTTGAGTTTGAGTTGAGTATCCTGAGTTGAGTTGAGTTTCTTGAGTTGAGTTTAGTATTCTGAGTTGAGTTGAATATCCTTGAGTTGAGTTGAGTATCCTTGAGTCGAGTTGAATATTCTTGAGTCATATTGAGTTGAGATGAGGTAAATATGTCTTCCCTTTTATTAGATCGAGCTTTTACCTATGTTGCCGAGTTCCCCTTACATGCTCGTACATTACATGTATTGATGTCATTTGTCCTGCATCATTTCATGATGCAGATACAGGTATTCAGGATCTTCATCAGGTGTTTCGTTAAGGTCATGTGATATTCCAGTCAGCTTTGGTGAGCCTTCTTATAGTTTGAAGGGCTTCATATTTACCTTATAGTTAGTAGTTTTGAGATGTCGTGGGTCTTGTCCTGATATCATTTTGTATAGTAGAGGCTTCATACATAGACAGAGTTGAGGAGTTTTTCTGTAATTTCTTTTTTTTGAGTTGTTTTATAAACTCTAAGTATATCTTTTGAGTATTGGTTAGACATTTAAAAGTTGAGTATTTGATTTTTATGAATGTAATTCAGTTTTAAGCTTTTGTATGCTTCATTTAAACTTTCGCTTGTAGTTAGCCAGGATAAGGGTTCACTTGGGGACCAACAATGGTTCTTGAGTGCCGACCACGTCCAAGGTGTAGACTCGGGTCGTGATAGGTTTGATGTCTATAACTTGCTTGAAAATAGAGGTTATGGGTCGGATATATTTTCCCTGTTCTTGGAAGAAAGAATAGAGTAAGGTATTGAGTTGTTTAGGTTTGAATTTAGATGAGACCGAAAGGAGATTCTATGCACAGATGTTGTGATATCAAAAGATGATTAGAGTCAAAGAAGATGATTTTGCCTATTTCTGAATATTCATCACTATAGAGAAGAATAATTACCCCCTATGTGACATCAATTTCCATTCCTCGTACCCATGGATTGCTTGTTAACTCTTGAATTCTTCAATACTTTAGTTTAATTGCGATAATTGATAGCCAAAACTTTATATTAAATTGGTGGAATTTTCCACCCACTTTTTCTTACTATTGCAAATGAGTGATTTTAAAGTCTAAATTTCTTGATATGAATTCTCCACGATATACCATTCTCTATGGGTTTCGACTTTGACTCTTCGTTGAGTTTTTTATTGACTACAAATACTGTCTCTTTTAATTAGTTTTAAGGTGTACATTTGAGCGTTATAATAAATGAGGCCGCTGCCAAAAATGGTGGTTGAGAATTCTAATTGAGAAATTAGATTTTAATTTTGTTTATTTGTAGTAGATTTGTTGTTTGGTGTTGTTGTTGGCTGATTTACAGATTTACGCAATGAGTGACCTTGGAAGTGATAACGATAGTCACTTTGTCAAAACGACAACATGGGTGATTTTAAGGACATGCACATGAATATTATTCAAACCACGGGATTAATCCGGATACCTACCACAACCGGGAGAGTCGTGTTTCATGTAACCAGAACTGTGATACAATTACTCCAAATGAAAGAAAATTTTGGGGGTCTAGCTCATGAGGATCCCAATGAATACCTTTGGAATTTCATGGAGGTATGTGGACCCTTTGTATTCAAGAATATCTCTCAAGAGTACGTAAGGTTGAGGTTATTACCGTTCTCTTTAACGGGAGAAGCTACAAGATGGTTGGCAGAATTGCCAAATAATTCTATCACTTCATGGGAAGAGCTAACCGATGCCTTCTTGGAGATACTCTTTCCACCCTCGAAGATGGTTAAACTTCGAATCTAGATCCAAAATTTCAAGCGTATTGGAGGTGAACCTCTACATGAGATGTGACTGAGGTTCAAGAAACTGCTTTTGCAATGTCCAACGCATGACGTTCCAGACAACTTGCTATTGCAATAATTCTATTGTAGCCTTGATTTAGTTAATAAATGTGTGGCTGATCAGTTAGTCTAAGGTAGATTAATGAGACAACCGTATGATGTGGTTGTTAGATGATATGACTAAGTTCAACCGAGCATGGCACACTAGAGAGGACCAAGCGCCTCATCTACAATTGAGTTTACGCAACGAACAAGTTGACAAGTATCATGAAATAGATGAAAACATGACCATAATAATGACCCATATCAATTTATTATCTAAACATGCCATGGGAGGTGGACCCAAGTCGGTAAATGCGGTTAGACTCAATAGTGGGCAGTGCCCGGATGATGTCAAATTTGAGGCATTATACAAAGAGGAAGTTCAATACTTAGGAAATCAAATGGGGGAGGGGGAGGGTTCTCACACCAATTATCAACGACAAGGTGGGAAGAAAGGTTGGTACAAGAATAGAGATGATGGTTGTAAAGATTGGAGGGGTGGAAATTGGAGAGATAGGGAGATCGAAAAAGATAGGTACATGCCTCCACATGATCGTCCATGCCCAAAAGAACCAGCTTGTTCAGAAGGAAGCCAGATTAAAGACATGCTTGCAAGGATCTACATCTAGGTTGAAGGGTCCGATAAAGTTTTGACAGAATTGAAAAATGACTTCTCCACTTTATCCCAGACAGTGACTTCTCACTCGGTTTCTATTAAGAAGCTAGAGACCCAATTTGATCAAATTTCCACTCATCAAAATATAAGGAAAAAAAGAATATTTCCTAGTGACACCATCCCAAACCCCAAGAATGATTGTTTAGATTGAGCACTATGTCGTGCTACAACATTAAATAAGGCTCTTCATAGGAGGCAACCCAAGTCTTTATTTTGTTTTTATTGAGTGCATGTTGAGAAGAGGTTGAAAAGGAAAGCTTGAGCTATGCCAAGACCCAAACGGTGATACGTCAAAGGCATCGTGTAGACTCATTCTTATCTGCCTTTTGTGCTTCAACACATGGAAAAGTGCACTTTCAAAATCGGCGATCAGAACTCCAAAAGACGATCCACCAAAGTGCAATACGTGGACTCCAATGGGTCCGTCAAATCAGCCTTAAGGTTTAGTGTTTTTCAGGAATGTTCAGCGAGCTTAAGCTACAATTAGAGATTTACCGAATGTGTTAGGTGATGTTAGTCGTGACTACCAAACAAAATTGGTATAAAAAGACCAAGGGTCTTTTCAAATTAAAAAATGAAACCCTTTGATAACTTGAAGTCTTTTTCGCTTCTTTCACTTAATTTGCTTCATTTGAGTGATTGTGAGTCCTTGTGTGTATTTTCAAAGTTTGAGAAGTGCATTTTCTTTGATTTCCAGTCAACCCAACCCTATTTCATTGAGTTTCTCAACTTTTTCTCGTGCTGAGAGTGATTTTCGAATTTTGTTGAGATTTTTGAGCTTTAACTTGCCTGTTGGGTATGGGGTTGAAGCCATTACTTGTTATTGTATGCTAGATTTTGATGGGTAGCATCATATTATGTGATTTGAACTAGAATGTGTATGCCTACAAAATGCAAATCTTGTTTGTGTTGGTTGATACTTGAAATAAGATGATAAATGTGTTGGGTATGAGTCCAATTTGATGTGGGTGAAGTTTGATTAGCTCAGTATTGACCCAATTGCATGATTTTTCCCAATGATAGATAAGGTGACCACTTTCTTAAGGGAAAATCGTCAATTAGTGCAATAGTTAGCAATATCTGGGGGAAGTCTGAGTACCCATGGGTAGATAAGTATATATGTGGATTATAATGATGGGGGGAACTCGTATTTGTTGTATATGTTGGGTAAGTTGTGAAAATTAGGCACTTCGCCTTCTTAGCATATATATGACCTTGAGTACTGTCCCATTCGGCGGTCTTGTCTTAGTCTGCCGAACCCATTTGGCAAATTGCTGAGTGGGGTGGATATCCCGCTTAATGCTTATGTCTTTTCAATTTGCACTGTCTTGTTTGGCGAACTTGTCTTAGCACACCAAAACCGGCTTAACAAATTGCCGAGTTGGCATTGACTTCATTTTTTGTGCTTGAACCCTGAGATATTTGCTATTGTCTACTTCGACGACATCACAGAGCTCGACGATCCTGTTTGACAATCCGCCTTCCCGATAGGCGAGCCTCATGAATGTTTTTGAAGTTTGATTTTTGTTGTGGTTGATTTCAACTATCCTTCACAAATCTTATATTTGAATGTGTACCTGTCTTGCAGGAAATGGCACGAACAAAGAGTAAGAAAGTGGTTATTTCTGACACTATGTCAGACAGAGATTCACCTCCTTCTCTAAAGAGACAAATAGGACTATCCATTAACGAGCCTTCAGAGGCTCCTTGTCGTCAACAAACTACCACACTAGAGTCATCTACCTAAGAAAGGGTACCACCCAAAAAGGGGATGGTGAGAAAGAGGACTGAGATCAGGTCTAAATTGGTGCATCCCTCCTCTGCACAAGCACTGGCTTCTAGAGACCTCTTAGTTATCGCTCCAAGAGCCCTAAATAGGCTGAAAACTACTGGAGAGAGGAACATTCTTGAGGAGAGACATATCTCCATAGATGGAGTCCTAAGTGACTACCCATCTATCTGGGATACTATTGAGTTTAATAAGTTTGAGGGGTTCACAAAGCCAAGAAACCCCTACATCGCTTCTTGGGTGTGGGAGTTCTACATTGCATATGCCTAGGCCCTCCCAAAGAATTGAAAGGGCACAGTTTAGAAGCCACTTAAAGAAGTGTAGGTGCATGGCAACAAAGTCTAATGCGACACCTAATCCATTAATACTTCACTGAGAAGGCCGACATTTGAGTCAGATTTGTACTCACTTCGGATGCGTCATGACTTGGAATCCTTGATAGGGTGGCTGGCCCCCTTAATTTCTGATTCTTCTTTTCCTAGATGGCTAATGGTAACCAGATCAAGAAGAAAGATTTGAATATGGTGGCGAGATACTGGTTTGGCTTCATCACTAGCTACATAATGTCGTCACAAAATGAGTGTTTCCTTCACAATGACAAGGCCGTGTTGGTAGGCACAATAAATGACAGAGAGCAGATACATGTGGGTGCCATTATAGCTGATGAGATTTTGATGAGAGCTAGGCAGGAGCAGATGTCGCTCCCATTTCTGATATTAATTATGCAGTTATGTGAGAGGGTAGTAGTCCCTTTACGGGGATCTATAGATGTGAGGATCACACTAGCTTTATCCAATGATATCAGACAGATTGAATCTAATTGCTTGTGGGACGATGCGGTTCGGAGGAAGCTGCCAAAACCAGACTCGACGACCGTGATTGATCCCACTACAAAAGCAGCTAAGGCTAGCATAATACTCCTTTTGCGGAGTAGGCATGTATTTCTACACCTTCTGTCATACCTTCCTCTACTACTGCCCCTACTGCCTCTATATTTTCTACTGCTGCCGTGAGACCTTCCCTCTCTCCTACTTCCTGTCCTCCCTTGACCCAGGCATTGATTAACCATATATGCAGGCTTGCCCAGTTAGCAGATGTTAGAGCCGCCCGGGTTGAGACGGACATGCCCAAGATCATTGATTAGGCCATTAAAAAGGCATTAACTATGTTGATAGAAAGAGTGGTCAAGTGTGAGGGGATGATTCAGAGTCATAGTGTGAGTTTGGATGACCTCACAGTGAGATTAGAGGTTAGAAAGAAGGTCGAGGGTAGATTTGGTACATTAGATGCCATGAAGGACGAGCTTGCTACCCTGTGAATGGATGTGGTCCAATTGCACTCTAAAAATATATCTATGCTTTAGGCCCTACCAGATGCACTTGCCTCCATGCCTAAGATTCCTAGTAATGTACCTATTCCTAGTGAGCAACCTGAGATTGTTGTGGGTGTTGATGCTGCGGATGAAGAGAGTGAGAGGGCCGAAGATGAGTTGACCAAGGAGACATACGAGAAGAAGTTGAGGAGCGAGGAGCATGTAATTTCTCATACCTTGACTAAGATTCATGAGACCAAGGAGGTCATTGTTCTGGCGACCCTGGAGCGATCCCTTCGGGAGACTTCAACGATTGACATTAGTGGAGTCACTTCAGACTCTCCCATCCCCCCGACTACTGAGACGGGCATTGATTCCCTGTTGAGCCTTCCTTGCCGCCTCTAGTAATCATGTTGCCCGGCATCGATGCCCCTTGTTGACATTCTTTAAAGGCACAACGTCACAATGACTCTAAAAAAAATCAATTTAAAGAGAATATAACAATTTTAAACTTAAACTAACATACAATATATATAAACTTAAACTAAATTTCTGTCTTTCAAAGTGGGGAGGCGTCCAAAATCGACGGAGAAATTTCTTTATTGACCAATTTAAATTTGTAACTAGTTAATATCTTAATAAGGTTAACAACAAAAATAACATATAAATCACTCAAAAAGAATAACTAAAAACACTCATAAAAAATCACGAATTTTTAGATTAGTCCACTAATAACATAACATCAATACAAGAGACGAAATAATCAATGAAACATCAATAAACTGTGAGTTAAGAGAGTAAAAATTGATATAAAAATGAGGAAAACTACAATAAAAATAGAGAAACCAATAAACATAACGACCACACATATTTTAATATATAAATTTAAAATCTGAAAATTTAAACAAGAGGTAATAACAATGAGACAAACAAACAAAAGAAAAGAAATTATGGCATTCTAGCTAACACGTGTATCCCATCTAATAAAAATAATATAAAACCAATACCCAATAATAATGAGCGAAAACAAATTATAAACTAAATCTAACAGAGAATTCTAAACCTATCATGAACATTGAAACAACCATTAATATAATTAAAGAGAACATCACAAATAATAAACCGAAAAGAGATACATTCATCATGGAGTAAGACAGAGCAAGAATTAAATTACTTAATGTTAAACAACCAACCAATTTAAGAAAATGAAAACAGAGATATAAATATTAATCATCATTAAGAACTAAATTAAGGGGTCATATTTGGATTCTCACCACAGTTGGGCGTTGTGGAGTTGTTGTTGTAGTGTCACTACAAAAAAACACCTAAATCGTGGCGGTTTCAAAGCAGAGGTTAGCAGCAACCCCCAAAAATTACTTTAAATAACGGGGGTTTGGTAGCTGACGCAAAATAAAAGTAAACATCGGGGATTTAAAACCCCCAGAATTTTTTTTAAGTAAATACCAAGGGTTTAAACACTTGCTATCTCAAAATACAATTTTTATTCCAAAATATAAAATATATATTTTTAATTCATGAAATAAAAAACACTCACAGCTTTTGGAAATAGATAATTTAATAAATAGCTATTTTTAATTTAATTACAAAATATAAAATAGACACAACTTTTGGAAACTTCACTCCTTCCAAATTACTCTCTCACTGTCACACTTCTCTCACCGCCACACTTCTCTACAACGGCACTTCTATACAGCGGCACTTCTCCACCGTCTACAACGGCACTTCTCCACCGTCTATAGTAGCGGCACGTCTCCTCACAACTCTGTAAACTTCAGCTACTCACTAGATTCAAAATGGGATAGGTGTTCTAAGGTAATGTTTTCCACTTCTCACCTCTTTGAATAATGAACGTACCTCACATTTTTAGATTTTCTCATCTGAATCTTAACAAATTGTACAAATTACTGGTTGTATTTACTAGATAAGTGTGGTTTTTGGCTATTTGTATAGATGCATGAAGGTAGAATTAGGTTAATTTTATTGTATTCTTCATGGATGAAAAATTCAAAATATCAAATTTGAGCATGTATGTGGTAGAATTAGGTTTATTTTATTATAATTTGGGTGATTCTACAGATTCTTCGAGACATTCTGTGTCTACAGATTTTTTGGGGCCACTTTGTCTCAAATGGTGTCGCTAAGAGGTGCCTTGTTTCTTCATAAAATTTGGAGTTGTCATCTCCGTCGATCCTTGTTTATACTGGAGTAAGGTGTATATAGTTTCCCCTTTTGTTTGTTAATTAATTCTTCTTTAGTTGTTACATGTGCCCTCAATCTTCACTTATCTCTGTATACTTGTATTCATACATTATATTCTTATTGATTTGTATCTTCATTTTTTTCTTCTAAATCACTAATTTATCGTTCTTCTAAATCTACATGTCTTTGCTTATTTGTTGTATCTCTTCAATCCAATTGGCTATATTCCAAGGTAGTTTGCATTTATCCACAAGTATTCTTTGTAAAATATGGCTGGATCATGATATGATCCAAATGTTTGTTATTACAATGCTTGATAGCTTCTAGGATAGCCAGTGTCTCAGATTTTTTTTGCCCTTACCGTATCTGTAATTCTGGCCAGGAGCAAGCATAGTTAAAGGGTCATAAACAGACTTCCTCTGTACAAAAACATCCCATTTTGGACCAAAGTGTGTCCTCCATTGTTCCTGTATTGTTTTATATAAACAAATGTATAATCTTATAGAAAATGTTTCTTTGTTTAATTTATCAGGTCCGACCCCTCTCCAATATTTGGGACTGGAATTAATGGGAGAGCTTCTAGATCTTCAGGGATAAAGAAAGTTGAGGTACTCTTTCATCTGCTTAGATCACTATAATTTCTTAGTGGTTACGCCTCTAAGGAAATAGTTGAGGCCGTAAGTTCATCTGATTCTTATGCTTAAAGTCAACGACAGTAGTGAATGTTCTTGTGTAAATCAAGTTCCTGCTATGTCCATTATGTTATAGTTTTGGCATGAAAATAGAGAACATTATGATCGAAAATAGATCGATCAGCTTGAAATGGAAACTAACTAGATGAAAGATTGTACTATTACTTACCCTCCTCTGTATATATTCCATTTCTGCATATACTGGTACATAAATTGTTAAATATGTCTCTACTCTTATAATTCTCTCATGTCAATCTTATAGGTGATATTGTCTGCTAATCTTATTTTTTGCGATGGATAAATCTTGGATTAGAATGCCAAGGACGACAAAAGAATATTGGTTGGCTTGAATCAGTTCCTAGAATTTTCATTTAAAAATGGAGCTATAGAAGATAGAATAAAATGCCCGTATCCTCAATGTTGTATTGGAAAATGGCAGACTAGAGCTGTAGTGTATGATCATTTGATTTGCAAGCCATTTCCTCAAAATTATGTCATTTGGGTTATGCATGGGGAAACAACTGTGTTGCAAAATTCTGAAAGCAGAGAGGTTACTCAGGATACACCGCCTCCAAAAAATCCCGTAGAATTATTGATTAATGAAGAAATTTTAAATTGATTTTTTTTCGTGCTAGGCAACCGAGGAAGCTCAACATCTAAAAAATTTGATACAAGACTATTATGCGTCTTTCATCAAAGTAGGAGATAAGGTTTGGTGCTTCTAAATTTCTAAAGTTCAAGTACAATTGTTTTCTATAATGTGTGTGTGTCCATCTAGTATTGATACTTAGCTTTAATTTTGTGATAATTTGTTTGTTTCCATCGAGGGTTGGCACTTAGCTTTAAATTAGGTGATAATGTGTTTGTTTAGCATAAGTATCAACACTAGTTGATCCTATTGATGACAGAATTGATTTTCTTGCAAGATCGATTTGTGTCCATTTAGTGTTGACACTTAGCTTTAAATTTAGAAATAATATATTTGTTAAGCATTTCATGATACAAAGTGTCTTCCTTGAACAGGATCTTTGTAAGTATATTGAAGGCTACCAACTGGCTTTGTTGTCATTTCATTTCTTTTTCTCTATTCCAGATTCAGAAGGAAACAAAAAGAAACTCAAAGTGAAAGTCAAAGAAGTGCTAAATTTACCTGGAGAAGATCGTATTGTGGTCAATTTTGATTACTTGGATTGTCCATTTGGAGAAGCACAACCCCTTCTTTCTGGTTTTTGTGGAATTTTAGCTGCTGATTCCTCTTTATTTTCAATGCATTTCGACAAATGGCCGAATATGCCTATGTCATACTTTGATCGCGTCTTTGATCAAATCATAGTGGTATAAACTCTGTATTCTGACTACTATACCTATATTCTTTTCTTGGACCTTTATATTGGATTTCATAGATAAGCTAACTAGTGTATAATCTTGAAGCCCCAATTTTTTTTCGAGACAACCGACTTAGTTGCACGACGATATGTTTATAATTGTATTTCAAAGAAATGGAGTGCAAATAGGTTGGACATATGGGAAGTGTTCAGTGATCCACTTAAGAGCAAAACTCAGATCATGGATAATGTTCCACCTGGAATTCCAAGAGATCAGTGGACTTCTTATGTTAATTATCGTTATAAAAAATAAACACAGGTATATATATTTAATTATTTCAACTAGTATGTGTAGTCATATAATTACTTTTTAATGATTGAATTTCGTGTATTTTTTTTGTAAGGAAATGTGCAACAGAAATGCTGAAAATCGAAAGAAAAAATTCATTCCACACACAGGTGGATCCAAAGCTAACTCTAGAAGAAGGGATGAAATGGTTAAAGATTTTAGTTCATTTCAGTTTATTTTAGTAATTAAGCTAACTGTAATTATTTTCAATTAGTTAAGTTATTCTGAGTTGATTCTTTTGCTTATAGATGGCTGAGACCGGTCAAGTGCCTGCACGAGCAGAACTTTATCTTGCTACTCATAAGGATGTAAATGGAGAGTATGTTAATGAAGCGACAAAAGTTGTCTGTGTAAGTTTCTTAAGGGGGAAATAATAGCACTCCATTTACTTGGTTGTTTCAAGTCTGTCCCTTTTCTACTAACAAGTTAAGCCAAGCAGTTTATGTTTAGTCTCTTATTTATTTTAAACCTGAGATTCTCTGTTAATGTTTTCGTCATTGCTATTGGTCAAATCAGTTTGATGGTGCCTTGTTTAGTATAGCGTGCTGTCATTTTGAAATGGTTTAAAATCCCTGCTTGAGTAAATGGTTTAAAATTATGCCTAACTACTAATCGATCACTTTGATTGAATATGTGCATGTACTTTGCTTAAATATGTGAATGGCTAACCCAGGAAAATCCATTATGTGAATGCCAAACTCAGGAGTATGTGAATACCTAACTCAGGAATATGTGAATGCACTTTGCTTATATTTAGGTAATATATCTCCGTTCTCAATTAGTTTTTAACATTTCGATAATGTGTTCTGTGTGTGTAATATACTCAGGAAAAAAATCAGCAAACTTTGAGTCAAAGCACTATGGATGAGTCTATAATATCGCCAGATGGTGCAATTGGCAAACTGCTAGGAAAAGAGAACTTTGGAAGGGTAAGGTGCTTGGGATTAGGAGTTGTTCCCACTAGAGTTTTTAAACAAGCAAGACCTCGATTCAGCGATATGAATGCTTCGAGTGTTTCGTGTCCATCCAATTGCCAACAGAATTACAATAAATTGTTGAATTCTCACAATCAAATGATGGCTGCTTTCAAGTCATATATGATAATGAAAGAAGGGACATTACCAGAACAATTTGTGGGGTTATTTGCTCCTCCTCCTACAATGGTACATATAATATTTACATTCTCTCTTCCTAAATGACATTATTTATATATCAGGTATGTTAGTTTAGTTGCAACCAGTTTCTAGATCCACTGCGTTTTCTAGTGACATATCTACTGAGATTAGCTTCTTTATTTCTGAAAAAGTTTTATGGGCAAGGCAGTACTCATGGTCTAGAACATATTTTTTCATATTCTGTTAGTATTGACCTATTTGTTTATGATTGGCATTGCCTTTCATAGTAGAGAATGTAAGTTATAAAATGAGGAAAAAAATGTGGTTAAAATTGAAGAAGGTCAAGTTCACTAAAAATTTCCAGGATTGCTTCTGGAGCTTAGAATATGGAGTGTTGTTTGGTCTGGATTAGGAAAAAAGAATGTGGAAATATGAGTATTTATCTATAGAACTTTGTGGAGTGTTGTTTGGTCTGGATTAATACAAGAGCAAGATAAAAACTTGTGATTCTTTTACTATTATGTGCAGTAAAGAAGTAGCAAGGTCCAGAACATATTTTTTGCATATTCTTGTATGTTAGTACAGACCTATTTATTTATGATTGGCATTTGTATTGACACTCATAGTAGAGAATTTAGTATTTGTTTGCATATTGTTGTTGACATACAATATGTAAGTATTTTTTTTATAAATCACCATAATGGTTGGATTACGTTTCAGTCCTAATCATTTTATTGCATTCAAAAGAGGTTACAAAGGAAGGGTGAGAGCATTTATCATGTCACTGATTGTGTATTTTGGTGAGAGCATTTATCATATCACTTATTGTGTATTTTCCTTTGCAGACAGGTGATTCTAGTGACAGTAGTCTTAGTGACAATCGTTGAAGTTCCATGAATAGTTGCAGGTCATTTCTTGAGTATGGATGCTAGTGAACCGTTTTCATCAATAAAAGCAAGATTAGCGAATGACAGTTTTTGTAGTGATTTGAAGTTTCTTGTAATCGTAATGGTTGAAGTGAATGATATGTTTCAATTTAGTTTGTAAAACTAATAGTACACTTTATGATATATTTTTTTGTTGAAATATTTTGTTATTTCTTAATACTAATAAGCCCTTTTAGGTTTGATTATGATGTACATGTTAATTAGTCATTAATATTTAAATATAATTTTTAAGCATAATTCTCTAGAAGGTTACATGTTCATAAATTACAGGGGCTAGAACTCCTGTTAATCTTAATGTAAAATTCATGATTTGTGGGGCTTTTTACTCCCAAAATTCACAAATTGCAAGGGTTTTGACTCCTAGATATTGAAGTGCAGTTTTATAGATATATGTTTGTGGGTTCAAAACCCCCAGTAATAAGCCCCCGCTAATGGTAGCAGGGGTTCATCCAAAACTCCGGGGACTTAATTGTGACACACCTAATTGCAGGAGTTCTCTCAACTGCCGCAACACTAAATTGTGGGGGTTACTGACCGTCAGAACATGTAATTTTAACCCCCGCAATTTAGGCATTTTTTTGTAGTGTGTCTTCCTCCGATGAATGAGTTTGAGGGAGATATGGGGTCGGTGACTTCGAGTTAACTGGATTTGGAGCTATACCTGAAAAACGAACAAAATCGAATGGGGGAAGGGAAAGAGGAAGGGAACTAACTGACAATTGTTTTAATTTTGATTTAGTTCGTCGGAGTTTTAAGCTCCTCGCCGGAGTCACTGATTGCGAACAAAGGGGAAAATGGGATGGGGTTTTAGTTGGAGAACTACCAGTGGGCTCCAAGAAGGTGTTGTAGGAAAGGAGTTAACGGGGTTTTTCTGGATGCTGCTAACAACGTGAAATAGAAGAAGGCTAATAGAGAAAGAGAACTATGCGTATTTGTTTTGCCGAAGCTTCACCGAATTTTGGGGTGGTGGCAGCTAGAAAAGGAAGTGAGAAAGAGGAAGTTTGACTAGTGGGGTTTGTTTGGTGGTAACTGGTCAGAGCTCCACCCAATTTATCATCGGAGAAAGAGAATGAACAGTAGGAAAAAAAATCTGAAAATTGAACCCCATTTTCTAAAATTTTATCCACTACTTCCTAACTTAATGACTAATCAATTGCTTAAATAGAAAATGGAAAACCACTGTAGTACAATATCATTACCTTAAAACCATGGGCCAAAACCACTAGTTGATAAAATATTTGTGTATGCAAATCTTATCTGTATTTTGTTGCATTTCTTGACTGTGCTATAAACATCAAAATGAATATTAATAAAAATAACAAACAAAAATGAATATTAACAAATAAAATGAATATTAACAAATGTAACGAATAAAATGAATCACATGTAAGAAGTTGCATTTTAACAGAAAATAATGATTTAATCAACAGACACAATGTTCACAACATATTCAACCGATTGTGACAAAAATAATGTAAACAAAATTAACCGATAAAAATCTTAATATTTTGAGAAATAAGGATAATTATCAACAAAATATATTAAAATTTCAAAACATGTATTGTGAATTATTTAATGAATGAAATACTTAAAAGTTTTAACTTTAAAAATATCAGACCAAAATTTGGTGTCTACAACTTGCCCCTTTGTTTGATTATGATCGATGAAAGACATCTTGGTCGAACAAAGTTGAAAAACCCAAATTTGGTTTGATAAACTTTGAACAAAACAATATGAGACGTTAGTAAAGCTTTTGAACAATACTCTACGTTCGTTAACGGGGATAAAATAATGAACAAAAGGGAAAGATTGATCGAAAACAGAAAGCATTCACATACCATCGATGTTACTTCCAAAATTGAACAGTGAAGGTAGTGTACCTCTTTGAATGGAAGACAATGTGAATAACATGTCACTTTAAACGAGGTGGCCATTTAACTTATCTCTTGAAATGCAGATGCACCAACTTGAACTTAACATGTCACTTAGAGGGAGGTGATAACCTAACATGTCTCTTTAAAGGTAGACAGCCCAACTTATACTTAACATGTTACTTTGAACGAGGTGACATCCCTACATATCTTTTTAAAGGTGGATGACCTAACTTGAACATGTCACTTTTAATGAGGTGACAACCCAACGTGTCTCTTTAAAGGTGGACAACCTAATCTTGAACTTAACAAACCACTTAGAGAAAGATGATAACCCAGTGCTCCTCTTTAAAGGTGGACGACCCAGTATTGAACTTAACATGACACTTAGAGGGAGGTGACAACCTAACATGTCTCTTTAAAGGCGGACGACCCAACATGTCTCTTTAAAGGCGGACAATTCAATCTTGAACTTAAAATGCCACTTAGATGGATGTGACAACCATACATGTCTCTTTAAAGGCGGACGACCTAATCTTTAACTTAATGTGTCACTTAGAGGGATGTAAAAATCCAACATGTCTCTTTAAAGGCGGACGACCCAATATTGACCTCAACATGCCACTTAGAGGGAGGTGACAACCCAACATGTCTCTTTAATGGCGGACGATCCAATCTTGAACTTAACATACCACTTAAAGTGATGTGACAACCATACTTGTCTCTTTAAAGGCGGATGACCGAATATTTAGCTTAACGTTCTACTTAGAGGGATGTGACAACCCAACGTGTCTCTTTAAAGGCGGACGACCCAATCTTGAACTTAATATGTCACTTAGAGGGAGGTGACAACATAATGTGTTTCTTTAAAGGTGATCGACCCAATTTGAATTTAGCATGTCTCTTGAAGGGAGATGAGAACCCAATCTTGAACTTAATATGTCACTTGAAGGATGTGACGACCCAATGTGTTTGTTTAAAGACGGACGGCCCAACTTGAATATAACATGTCACTTTGAATGAGGTGACAACCTAACATGTCTCTTTAATTGTGGACGACCCAATTTGAACTTAACATGCCACTTAGAGGGAGGTGACAACCCAACGTGTCTCTTTAAAGGTGGACAACCCAATCTTGAACTTAACAAATGATGTACTACAAAATCTGCAAAACAATTATTGGTAGCAACTGTAACATAAATGCAACATCACTTATGCAAACATGAGCTCATATGAACAATGAAACAATGAACAAGGTTATTAGTTGGTGCAACATATTGATCATAATAACATCACGAGCATATACAAAAATGCCAATTTGAATGGAATAATAAATAAAAAAAAGTATCATTTTGAATGGCATAACAAACCAATTTTAAAAAACATCATTTTATTTGAGATAACAAATAAATTTTTAAAAGATGTCATTTTGAAATGTATATATGATGACCTAAATTTATAAAGAAATTATTTCGAGGGGTATGACGACCCAAAAATACAATTTCTATAATTAAATGGTCCACAAAGTTGGTTTGGATAAGTATCAACAATGAAACGGTCCACAAAGTTGGTTTGATAAGTATTAAAAGGTGGGTGTCAATACATTTTTATTTTCTGGACAATGAAATATATTTTAACTTTGTTAATACCAACAATAGTATTGCATGAAAAATTTTCACAATATTTTCTCAGTCAACTGAGATTGACTTCAAGGTACCTCCTATCACATCAAAGGGTACCTCAAATGTACTTAAGTAACGACAAGATTTGTTCATCTTGCTAAAAACAAAAGATTTGAACTAGACCTAACATAATGTTTCAAGTGCCCTCACCAGAAAGAAAGTCTTAAACTGCACACATTTAGAGTATTTTGATTTGAGGACATTTTGTGAAATACACTCACACTCAAAAGAATGTTCAACACATGCAATTGTGATACCATATGCTTGACCTTCATGTAAATCTCCACTAATGTGAGAACATTTGAAATGAAATCATGTAGGGCTTATTATTGACTTGTAATGTAGGCTTAGGGACTGGTAGGATATTTATTTTGAAAAAAAGTGACTTAATCCCTTCTTGAGCATTGCACTAAATTTGTTCTTTCAACGTTTGTAATGCTTTTAGCGCTTGATCTTCTTTTTCGTCCCTTCTTTTTGAAATTTTTGACTTATTTTGAAGATTTGCTTGTCTAAGCTTTTTCCCCTTCTCTTCGTCTTTTGAGGTTTCTCCTATTTGTTTGGAGTTTTCTTTGTCTTTTGTTGCAATTATGCTTGCTCGAACTTGTGGGAAATTTCAACTCTTTCGTCTTTCTTTTGAAGTCATTTCCCCCTGAATTTCAGGGACTTTGCAACTTTTGTCTTTGACAAATTTGAACTTTGAATCATCTTTTATAACTTGCACGTCTCATTGCGTTCAAGAAAATCGGGCCAAAAGAGAGATAGTGCATATAAGCACTTAGAAATGGTACATGACAAAATTTGGTTGTCCAAAGAAAAGGCTTATGACTCAAAGTGGGGACATTCTAAGGATTGATGTCATTTGGTAGGCTTTTAAAGGAACAAACGGGTCAAAGAAGTCATACAATTATTTCTCAAATCAAACATTACTCAAGATTTCGCCTCCACAAACATTACTCAAGATTTCGCCTCCACAAACATTCAGGCCAAATTCTAGATCAACAACGCAATGCAATTGAATTTAATTCAAAACTCACAACACAATGCATATGAAACAATGAATCTGGTTTTGTTCTAATTTTGAATTTATGCAAGAGAGTATAGCAAAAATATGAACGAGAGGTACTAAAAGAATCTGTGGTTTAAGAAAAAGTCAATCTTTCTCCATTGTATCGATTTTTTACATGCACACTCTAACTCTGTTGGCACCAACCAAATCAAAAAATGATTTCAAAAATATAAATATTTTTAACAGAATAAAAAAAATAACATATATTGAATAAAGAATACCGAACCATAGAAGGGTTGCCTACGTATCTAATTAAAATGAAAATCGGGTTTATGTAGTTCGTGTAGATATGACATAAAACATATGTTTTGAACAACAAATGAGTGTTTGAAGGAATAAATAATCGAACTAAAAAACCTATGAGTCACATTGAAGGGTGGACAACCCAAATTTAACTAAATTATTTTATTCTTATTTAAAGAAAAAGTAACAAAACTGAAAAATGAATGAGTCACATTGAAGGACGGACCACCCAAAATTTAAAAATGTCAAACAATTTTTTTTTTTAATGGAATATAAGACAAATAATATTAGAGATATACATTGAATATAATATCATGTACATAAATTTATGCAATGGCATAGACCAACTGTAATACCCCGGAAACTAATAAGCTAAACTACTTAGTTCTAGAGACTTGTGTTAGGGTTTGAGATGAGGGGTAGAGTCATAAAACGACTTCGCGTACTTAGAATGAGGGTTTTAGGGTTAGGGCGTCAAGGTACGATCCCCCAAGGACCAACCAAGAGGTCCTTGAGGAGGACCCCAAAACAGCCCAAAAGCTGTCCAAAATAGTGGCCTCCCACGAAGGGCATCCACGAGCCGTGGATGGACCCACGCCCCATGGGAAGGGGTCGTGGTTCAAGGCCTGAAGTCACCTCCAACTTTCAGCCCCATACCCTCACCCGGGAGTGACCAAAAAGGTCCGTAGACCCACCCACGTTCCGTGGGTGTGGTCTCGTAAGTGGGGCAAATTAGTAGCAAAATTATTTTAAGTTAGGGGTCTGGGGGTTAATTGATAATTAGTTAGGGGTTAAGTGAGGTCAGTTAGTTATTTATTAAACAACCTATATAATCCTAATAGTCCCCTAAACTAAGAAAATTAAATCATTCTTCCAAGACCCCAAATTCTCTCAAGAAATTCTCTTTAGAATTGAAGAAGAAGAAGAAGAAGAAGAAGAAGAAGAAGAAGAACAAGAAGAAGAAGAAGAGAAGGAAGCTAGGGAAGATTTCGTCCATTGTTTAAAGATTTTGTGAGGGATTTAATCAAGGTATGTTAGCTTATTCATCTATCGGTTCTTCCACCCATAGAGCCCCCACTAGATTTCCCCCAATTGTGAAGACA
Source organism: Solanum gracilifrons (assembly GCA_029582605.1). Taxonomy (NCBI): domain Eukaryota; kingdom Viridiplantae; phylum Streptophyta; class Magnoliopsida; order Solanales; family Solanaceae; genus Solanum; species Solanum gracilifrons. The sequence continues at coordinate 27,401 of JAJOOH010016996.1, forward strand.
AAAACCCAATTTGAGCTAGGGTTTCTTCCTACATTGTGGGTAGTGGTGAAGTATGATTCCAATCAAGTGGATAATACTTAATTATGATTGATTTAGCATTGAATTATGATATTATGATGAATTTAAGTGATTTCTATGGTGAACCCTAGTCTAATTGATGAATTTGATATTGTGTGGGTTTATGCCATGAAAGGTGAAATTGAAGATTCATAGGTGATCTTCTAGAATTAATATCATGTGTAGTAATTGTTCAAGGTTAGGAAAATATAGACATGAATTGAACTAGACTTTATTGTATATGATAGATCATAACTAGTAAAGTTGAAATTGAACCTTTATGATCAATTATGACTAGAATCACCTACTAATGAAGGATGTGATTAGAATACCTTGAAATCTAGGTATAAAGATGATAGTAAGAAGTAAAGTTTGAGAATAAGGCTTGTAGTCATCAATGTTAGGGCTTTGAAAGTAAAGCTAGTATGGTGTGATCTTGTTGTTTATTGTTGAAAACATGTTCTCATTTACACACTTAGGCATAAATATGCTAGGAGATACAAGGTTCTCTCACATAGAGGTATTCTAGATTGAAATGCTAATCACCTAAAATGAATCAAAGCATTGTTAGACTAGAATAACTTAAAGTAGTAATCTATGATCCCTTCATGTATAGCTTGACTTGGTAAGATAAGACCAAGATTGGTAGCTTAGTATTGAGGATCTATACTCTCCTAAGGGTATCTTGACTTAGCATTGTAAGATGCATTTCATGGTAGCTTGAATTAGGGATAGTCATGGTCGCCTAGGATTGAGGATCTATACTCTCCTAAGGGTAGCTTGAACTAGCATTTTTAAGATGACTTCATGATAGCATGACTTGGTTTGGCCAAGACCATTTCATGGTAGCTTAGGATTGAGGAATAATACTCTCCTAAAAGTAGCTTAGGATTGAGGAATGATACTCTCCTAAGGGTAGCTTACATTAGCATCTTTGTGTGCTTGTAAGGGTAGCATGACTTAGTTGGTCTAAGACTATTTCATGGTAGCTAGGATGGAACACTTGTACCCTTCCTAGAATAGCTTGGACTTGCATGATAGTATGCCTTCCAAGATAGCTAGTTTAGCTTAACATAGTTATGTTAGCAAGATGACTAGTTTGGTCTAGCCTATTAGGGTGCTATTCCTTGGTAGCCTTGAATTGAAAAATAGATTTCACTCATGTGTTGTGACTAGCCTTGTACTAAATACAGAAGTACCTTAAATGACTAATGGCAAATAGAAAGGAGGGACTAGTCCCCAACCAGTGAGTATTTATGATAGCCTACGGTGGTACTTAGTATGAGTAGTATTATGGGATGCTATTCATGCATTGCACAAGTATGACTTAAAGCTACTTATGAAGTGTTCTCTTTTATAGTGTAGTCTTAGCTTACGTTGTTGCTATAGTTTCCTTCCATGATATGATTAACTAAATGTGATAGTTCCCTTGTCTAAATGAAGTAAGCTAAAGAATGAGACCAAATGAATGGTAGGTATGCATATGGTGACTATAAGGTTAGGCTTAGTGTGAATGGTATTATGGGATTCCCTTAATGTATTGCACAAGTGTGCTTTGAGGTTACTTAGAAGTACAGTGATCTTAGTATATGAAATCCTAGGTCTTGACTATGCTTATAGACTATGGATAACATGACCAAAAAGGGATGCTTAGCTTGGATGGTATTATGGGATACTATTCATGCATTGCACAAGTATGCTTTGAGGTTACTTGAGAGTAGTCCTATGATAGTACAAATGACTAGGAGTTGAATAATGCTTATATGATGCTTATGTCAGAGACTTTTCTTATTATTATGATATTGTCTCTGATACTTATAATTGATGTTTTATGAAGTATTTCATATGATTTTGGATTATGTCTTAAATTGACTAACCCTTATCTTATGCTCTTATGATTATGCTAGCTAACATATTTAGTACATTTTGTAGTAACACATACTTTGCCTACATTCTCATCAAATGTAGGGTTTGAAGATTTGAGTTCCAATCTTGAAGCTAGGTTTCTAAGGAGCAAAGGTGTTGACGATTTTGGTGAGTCCTCATAGCTTCGATGACGAAACCCACTATTTCCTTTATGTCTTTTATTTCATGTTTTGAGACTATTGTATGGGCTATGTCCCAAGAGTTTTATTCTAAAGTTGTATCAAATGGTTTGAGACAAAAGTGTAGTAAAGATTTTCGATTGCTTTTATAAAAGACTTTGATTGTATGGATAAAAGTTTTAAAAATTTCCGTACTTTTCTATTATATTATGTTATGATATTCTAAGGGCTTGTATGAGACCCCTTCGGGGTCAAGTACGCCATGTTAGTTCTAGGGTGTACCCCTGGGCCGTGACAAACTTGGTAATCAGAGCACAAGGTTTAGAATGGTTCTAGGATTGTCTCAAACCACGCCTAGTAGATTCTTGTCCATAAATGTGAAGCACACCACATTTATGAATAAGAGGCTATTTGATGTTTAGGAAATTTCACTTCTTCATTCTCTAAGTCGTGCCATAGAGTTTAGCTTTAGTAGGTACTTCTTCTAATCCGTGCCCGTTGATTTTCAGGGTATGGCTAATACAAGAGCAAATTCTAGGAGAGGTGAGGAAGGCAATGAGGAGCAAAAGGTTCCTCTCCATGTTCCACACCAAGCTCCTCTTCAAACTCTAATTGATCCTCCGGATATGGCTAATGCAGAGATTAGGTCGGCCTTTATAATGTTCGCCCAAGCCATGATGGCCCAAGCCAATAGAGAGGTAGTAGCTCCAGCTAACCCGATAAGGGGGATGGATGATTCTAGGGTGAGGGAGATTTTGAGGATGAACTCTTCGGAGTTTAGTGGCTCCAAAATAGAAGAGGATCCTAATGGGTTTATAGAGGAGGTTTATAAGGTGCTAGCTATCATGGGGTGACTTCGGTAGAAAAAGTGGAACTAGCCGCTTACCAATTGAAGGATGCTGCCCAAATATACTATGAGCAATGGAAATATGGTATGCCGGTATAGATTGGGAGGTGTTTAAGAAGGCATTTCTAGATAGGTTCTTTCCCCGGGAGTTGAGGGAAGCTAAGGTAGAAGAGTTCATCAACCTTAAGCAAGGTAGTATGAGTGTTAAAAAGTATTCCTTGAAATTTATTCTATTGTCTAAGTATGGTTCATCTATGGTAGCAAGTCTAAGGGATATGATGAGTAGGTATTTGGCGGGTGTGTCCAATGTGGTAGCAAAACAATGTCATACGGCAATGCTCCATGATGATATGGATATCTCACATCTTATGGCGTATGCTGATATACCGTGAGTTTACGGTATTTTTAATACATTTAACTTAAGAGTTGTGTGTGTCTAGGGACATTTTGTATTAGAATTAATGTGTTTGTGTTATAATTGTAGAAAATAGGCTTGGACGAGGTTGAGAGGGATAACAACTAAATTTCTACAGAAGGAGCCACTTACGGAAGTGACCTATGAACCATAGGTCGAGTCACACTCCGTAGTTGGGTGGCGTAGATGGAGCATCAGGGAAGTCTTGACCAAGTGTGGAACTACGGAGGCCATTGACAGAGCGTAGGTCGACCCACGGGCTGTCCTGCACATCCGTCGTTTGTATCAGAGATTATGAGTTCCAGTACCTGATGAAACGTTCTAAGTGTGGAGCCACGGAAGGGGACCCAACCTACGGTCCGTACTGTACAACCGTCGTTTTCATCTGGAAGTTGAAGGTTCTAACCTTTGTGGAAAAATTCTAAGTCCTGAGCTACGGAAGGGACCTATAAATCGTAGGTCGATCCATGATCCATAGGTCAGTCTCATCGATTGAAGTCGCGTCCAGCAATTTTATTTCCTTATTTCGTTTCCTCTTTGTTTAGGACAATGTTTTCTATAAATAGGGTATGTAAACCTCGTGTTTGGGGGTTAGACATTATTGTTAACTTTTAGTTCTTGGTATTTTCTTGGGAATTAACCTGCAAACTCTAGCAATTTGATTTCCTAATTTCAGTTTATAAAGATTCTTGCTTTGAATTTCAATCGGAGATTACGGGTTTCTTCTACACATTAGGTAAGTTCAAGAATTCTTCTTCTAAAAATATGAATTGTATTCTTGCTAGCATGAGTTACTAATTCCACAACTAGGGTTGTGGGAACCATGAGTGATTAACAAAGTATGAATAGTAACTAAGTAATTCTTGAATAGTGTTGTTGCATGCATTGATAATTCTTTCATTTAGAAGTCTTTTCAATGGTGGCCAATGTTAGAACTTGCCTTGTTGCTAGTTGGCGGATCAAGGAGGTAGTTAATAAGAAAATAATTATCAACATAGATTTAGTGTGATACTATCTAATAGTCTAATGCCAATTGGTGCAAGGGTTAAAACTAAGCCATACATTGATGAGATGTCTACTATTAGGGAAAGGTAAGGGTTAGTAAATTATACACACGTAATCAGACCAAGGTGTGGGGTGAAATTCTCTATTTGGTGGATCAAGCACTTAGGAATACATAACTTACCACTTTGCATGTGATACACTAGGAAATTATTACTATTACTAGGACGTTATGAAGTTATGGGGAAGACATACACCCTAGTTTCTTTCTCTCATAGATAACAACTAAAGGTCAAATCTTTCTCACTTGCTCTCTAAACAACAATTAGTTATTTGTTACACAAACCCCCCGTTGCCTTTTATGTACTTGTCTCGGAAATAAGTTGAATAAAAGAATATAATCCTAAGTTAAGTGTAAGTCTAAACCATATTCCTCATGGGATCGACCCCAACCTACAAGTTGGGTTCTTTATTTGACAACGATCACTTATACCTCTTTAGGGAGGTGTAATTTAAGCGTATAAAATTTTGGCGCCGCTGTCGGGGAATAAGGCTTTTAGATTAAGTTTAACTACATTATTGAACTTTAGTCAATTATTTCCTAATTTTACGTTTTCATTTGTTTTTGTTTTCTTCAGGTTTCTGCTCTAGTGTATGCCAAGTACACGGAGTCAAGGCAAACCACTGATCCCATACGATCCAGAGTTAAGCAAAACTTTGAGAAAGATGAATAATCAAGGGGTCTGTGATCACCCAGTCATTGAGGAGCCAAAGGACCAAGTGAATTGAGGTTCATGGTGATAATCTACTTGGAGATGCATTAAGGGTGTAGGCTCCACCTGAACCACGTCTGCGTGATTAAATACAGGGTCGAATTCAACACAGTCGAATCTGAAGGACCCGTTGTTCTCTCTCCTCTCCTTCCTCTACCACCAAGGCATACATTTGTGGTGACTAGCAGTTTGATGCAGATGCTTATAGCGAGGGATTTATTTTTTGGTATGGCTGTAGAAGGTCTGTATGGGCACATGGCTCAGTTGAGGAGTGTTTGCAAGAGTTGTGTGAGGCGACCGAAGTTGGACATAAACGTCATATGGTTGAGAGTCTTCCCTCTATCATTGACCGGTGATGCTGCTATATGGTTTTCTGAGCTTCCATACAACTTAATTCATACATGGGACCAATTAAACAAGGTGTTCATGGCCAAATACTTTCCATTGTCAAAGATGCTGAACCACAAAGATAAACTCAACAATTTTGTGGCACTACTTGGAGAGTATGTGAGTAGTTCGTGGGACAGGTTCACTGCATTCATAAGAAGTGTTGAGAACCACCGTATCGATGATGAGTCACTAAAGGAGTATTTCTATAGAGGTCAAGATGACAATGGCAAGGCTGTTCTTGATACTATCGCAAGAGGATCATCTGGTGAGTGCACTTTTGAGGAGATCGCTGAGAAACTGGAGAAGATTTCCCGAAACAATAAAGCATGGAGTACTCACAAGTTAGACAATGGAACAACATTGATCTGTTCACCGACTTGTTCTGAGTCCGCTTCTGGCTCCGGCTCTGTCTCCGGTTTTGCATCCGGCTCCAGTTCTCATGGTAGGACTGCCTCTTCTGATGAGGATACTAGTGCGGGGGACATTCCAGTGCCACCAAACACCAAGCCTGCTGCAGTTGCTGAGGAACCAAACCTGTTGTGTGTAAGTCGTGAATGGAAAATATACAGGGATTCCAGATGATGAATGAGAAAGAGAGAAGGGCTCGATTGATTATTGAGAAGCGTCAGGCTCTCACAAGAAGCCTTCATACTATGCCTGGCATCCATACACTTTTCCAGAGGCACATGTGCGAGTAGATGGCTTGTATCCCAGGGTTTTACAGTGAGGAGATCGTTAGGGAGTTCTATACTTCATACGCAGCCACCCTCTAAGGTTCGATTGAAAATTGGGCCAAGCCCACCGCCCAGCCTCCACTCAAGGCTACACTAGTTCGTGGGTTCTCAGTTGATATATCAGAGGCTACTATCCGCAGATCCCTCTATGACCCGGGCCACACTCTAGCAATCAATATGGCCAAGTTTTAGTATCAATGGGACATCGTGAGGAGCGGGGCATTTTAGAGGAATTCAGAGCAGAGGGAGACTTTATTGCGGTGGTTGACCCGTCACCTTGCTACAGACGGAGAGTGCATCGAGTGGGTCAACACCCTGAGTGTAGGCATCAGGAAGGCCACCTTGACTTTTATGGCCAAATTTTTCTGGCTATTGGTGTGAAACACGGTGTCTCCTACGCAGGCAGATAATGTTCATACTTGGGACGGCGCAGTCATGGTTGCAGCCTTAGTTGCAGGGTTTGAGATAGATTTTGCTCGCATGCTTATTGCGGAGATACACGAGAGGGACTTTAAGGCCACCACCACCTACCCTTTCCCATGCCTCATTTTAAAATTGAGCAAGGATTCTGGAGTGCCAATTTGGCATTGTGATAAGTCGATTCAGGCGACCAATATCCTGGATATAGACATGATTCGAGATGAGGCCAATGTGGCTGCACTGCGCAGAGAGCCGCAGGTTAATGTGCCACCATTGGGAGAAGATTTAGTTGTAGATTTGGAGTAGATGCAGGGTTAGGAGCTTGCCCCTCCAGCCACTACTGAAGATTCCCTAGCTTCCCATTCTCTGGCCGCCAGTCAGGTCCCTAGCTCCTCTAGAGCCACCCCCTCTTCAGGGTCTGTTGCCGTGCCCTTAGCTCGAGTCCAGAAGTTAGAGGCTTAGATGGCTACCCTGCTTTAGCTTGTGAGGCCGTGGATGCAATGGGTAATTGAGGAGTCTGCGACTTGGGTGGAGCAGCGGATAGAGAAGATGATGGACCGAAAGGTTCATGCCGTTCACCAGTGCGTTGATGCATTTGAGTTGCGTATCTTAGAGTGACCAGCCCTCACCACAAATGACTCTGCTTTCTGGATGGAGTTAGCTAGTCTCCGGGCTGATCTTGAAACCCTCCTAACTCCACAAAAGACTGAGCCTGAGTCAGCCCCCACAACACCGGTTTATCATACGGTGTTCGATGCTCTATTCGGGAATGAGATGCCACCTTCTGCTTTTTCCCGTCATACTGGGAAGCGCCCCCGCTCCAGTCGGGCTTCTGATGATACTGAGGTCGGAAGAGTTAGCAAGAGGGAGCGCCAAGAGACTGAGGCGGCTTGGTGGGAATCTATCATTAATGAGGAGCTGCGACAGCAGATGATTAGACAGATTGATATTGGTGCCTCTAGCAGTGTGAGCACCATTGATGGTGCGGTGTGGGTAGATGTTAGTACTACTGAGAGTGCTTAGACTGTTAATGCGCGCTCTACTGAGGGTGACCCGATAGTTGATCCAGCGGGCTCCAGGAAACCGGACCCACCCGCTTGTTGATTGGTCTTCGGTGCTATGCGCAATAATTTTGCTTCACCCAATCCTTTATTCTTTACTTTTTTGTGCATTGGGGACAATTGCACTCTATTTTTTTGGGAGTGGGGTAAATGGATTGTGAGTGATAGGGTGAAGTCTGAGTAACCAAACTCATAATCCTCTCTTGGGGTTTTCTTGCCTGTGTTCTTTTCCCCTAAGAGACTGTGTTAATTTATGTTGAACCAACATGTGTAGGACTAGTGACAAATAAAAGCATAATGACATGAAAGAAAAGCATGATAAAAATGATCCCTGTCCAAAAATGTTGAATTGTACTGAATCTATACTCTTGACGAGTTGAATGTGTTGGATCTAAATGTGACATCATAAGAACCGATTTGACCTCATGACTTAAGCTAAAAACTTGAACTGGGTAATCTGATAATGAAACAAGGTGCCAAGAGTGTGTGAGGATAGTTGAGTGTTCATACAGTTTTGTGCAAATCTAGAACTTACCCCGTTGGTCCTGCTAGGATAATCTAGGCTAGAAGTTGGGAAGTGATCATATGCCATTGTTCAAATTAGTCCACTTAAGCCTAAACTGATCTAACCAAATGGTAGCATTATTCCCTTTTGATAGAAATATTTGAGCCTAAAATTGACCATTTCTTTTGAAATATTGTCATGGCCCCGGTCTCTCCTTGGACATGTGCACCTTGACTTAGGCCAAAAGCCTAAGTTGAAGGTAGCTGAGTTAAAAGTGACCTTGATCTTGGCCCTGGTCCGACATCGAACATTGTGCACCTCAACTAATGCAAAATGCATAAGTTGAGGGTGGCTATAAAAGAGGAAACCAAATGAAAAAAGGGTGTGAAAAGAGTTGTGCATTAAAAAGAGAAAAAAAAGAAGAAAGAGGATGTGACTTTGTGCAAAAAGAAGCAAAAGAAAAGTGTTGAAAGAAATAAAAGAAAAATGAAGTTAAAGAAAAAGAAGAAAGTGAGAAAAAGAGTCATAAAGTCAAAGTCACATCCATGTTGCGAAGAGTTAAGGGAAAGAAAGTGAAATGAAAAGATGCCAAAAATAGGTCAAGGAAGAGGTAAATAGCCATTGTAATGTCAAGCAGGGCAGAAGTCACTAAAAAGTACCCAAATATACCACACATGACCCTGAGCCTACGTTACAAGCTAAGAAAGTCCTATAGTGATCCTAGCAACTAGTTTGGAGAGTCTAAGCAGTGAAAATAAGAGCAAGCCTATGGTATTGAGCACTAACTGTACTTAAAGTCACTTTTGAGCGTGAGTGTTGAATGAATCCTAAAATTCTCACATTCATTTCTTCTGTGTGAAAAAGATTTCGTTTGAAGTGAGGGCACTAGTGACATTGTCAAAAAGTTGGTACCTTGGTGATTGTGAAAAAGTGTATGTTGTGGTGTATGTTGGTCGATCTTTGTCATATCTTGATCTGCATGAGTTAGTGTGTTGAGTCTAAGAAAAAATATTTGCATTGAGAAAGTGGGATGGATTGAAATAGCCATGTGATTGCTTGAGTTTGTATGTCTGCTTTTACACAAGTGTCGTTTAGAGTTTAGTGCGTCGCTTGAGGACAAACAATGAATTTAAGTTAATGGTGTTGATATACCTTGAGTTTACGGTATTTTTAATACATTTCACTTAAGAATTGTGTGTGTCTAGCCATTTTGCATTAGAATTAATGTGTTTATGTTATAATTGCAGGAAATAGGCTTGGACGAGGTTGAGAGAGACACCAGCTATAATTCTGCAGAAGGAGCCACTTACGGAAGTGACCTACAGACCGTAGGTCCAGTCACACTCCGTAGCTGGATGGCATAGATGGAGCATTAGGGAAGGCTTGACCAAGTGTGGAACTACGGAGGCCATTGAAGGAGCATAGGTCGACCCACAGGCCGTCCTACACATCCGTCGTTTGTATTAGAGATTTTGAGTTCCAGTACCTGATGAAACGTTCTAAGTGTGGAGCCACAAAAGGGGACCAAGCTGCACAACCGTCGTTTGCAACTGGAAGTTAGAGGTTCCAAAATCTATGGAAAAATTTTAAGTCCTGAGCTACGGAAGGGACCTACAAACCGTAGGTCGATCCATGGTTTGTAGGTCAGTTTCCTCGATTGAAGTTGCGTACAACAATTTTATTTCCTTATTTCATTTTCTTTTTGTTTAGGATAATGTTTTCAAGAAATAGGGTATGTAAACCTCGTATTTGGGGGTTAGACATTATTGTTAACTTTTAGTTCTTGGTATTTTTTTGGGAATTAACTTGCAAACTCTAGCAATTTGATTTCCTAATTTCGGTTTATAAAGATTCTTGCTTTAAATTTCAATTGGAAATTACAGTTTTCTTCTACACATTGTGTAAGTTCATTAGTTCTTCTTCTATAAATATGAATTGTGTTCTTGCTAGCATGGATAACTAAATCGATAGCTAGGGTTGTGGGAACCATGAGCAATTAACAAAGTATGAATAGTAACTAAGTAATTCTTGAATAGTATTATTAAATGCATTGATAATTCTTTCATTTAGAAGTCATTTTAACGGTGACCAACGTTACAACTTGCCTTGTTGCTACTTGCCGGCCCAAGGAGGTAGTTAATAAGAAAAGAATTATCAACATAGATTTAGTGTTATACTATCTAATAGTCTAATGTCAATTGGTGCGGGGGTGAAATGTCAATTGGTGCGGGGGTGAAAACTAAGCCATACATTGATGTGATGTCTAATATGAGGTAAAGGCAAGAGTTAGTAAATTATACGCACGTAATCGGACAAAGGTGCGGGGTGAAATGCTCTATTTGGTGGACCAACCACTTAGGGATACATAACTCACCACTTTGCATGTGATACACTAGGAAATGATTACTATTACAAGGATTACCGCGTTATGACCTTATGGGGAACACATACACCCTCGTTTCTTTCTCTCATTAATAACAACTAAAGTTCGAATCTTGCTCACTTGCTCTCTAAACAACAGTCAGGTATTTGTTACCCCGGGGGGGGGGGGGGGGGGGGGGGGGGGG